>JAEIFU010003411.1:0-28926 GCA_018904235.1 Lordiphosa stackelbergi | reverse complement strand
AATTGGGCCATAATCTGGCAATTCAAATAAAATATTGCATACTTTTGAGCAGCATGCATAAATATTTAAAAGTTAGAAAATATGATTTGAGCACCCTTACCTTTTGCTGCAAATTACAATTCATTAGTTCACCTCTTTCGACACTTCGTACATTGAATGGCATATTTTTGCAAGCAAGCTCGTAACCAAAAAGAGAAATAACTCCGTGATAACAAACTCGTCTATTGTACCTAAATTCCATTCTCAGCCTTGCATCTCGCTTCGTGCAGTTCCCTAAAGTAAAAATCCACTTCACATTAATTTCATTTTTCTTGTTTTTTTTTTTTGTAATTTATTTGAATTTGAATAAGACATACTAGACAACAACTACTTAAGTGTAAGTACATTCAAGTACATAGAGGATACATAAAAAATAGTTTAGTGTTATGCTCTCATCTTCAACTTGCATTGAACGTACAAATATGTTGAAACAAACTAGTTAATATTGTAATATTTATAATTTATAAGTACAATGTGTGTTTGTGTGTGCTTTTGTTTTCCATTTCTACAGTACAAAGAAGGCAAACGTACAGCGGCTACGTCACAACGGAGCATTCACTTTAGAAGTGTAACGATTTGTTATAAACAAATTTTGTGTATTTAGATTTAGGGGGTATTTTTTTGTGTGTGTTTGACACTAATTATCACTACGTCAGTTGGTTTTTGTTCTACTTCCTTTGATATTTGTTTAGTAAAGAATATTGCTAATAATACATGTGAAAATCCAACTAAATAAATAACTTGTGTGCAGGTATGAGTTTTGAAAGTCCCAAACTCTGGCTACCAAATAGAGTCTTTTGCTTGTTAATGTCAGTGTGTGTGTTTGTTTGTGTGTGTGGGTAGGTCTTTTAGCTAAAGAAATTTAGCTTAACATTTGATCAAGTAATTTGTTGCTGCGGCACAAAAATACATATTTAATTATATATCTTTTCTTTTTAAGCCTGTTTCATTTTAGGTACAACGTTTTTGCTTTAATTTTTCAGCTCTGGCACTCTTTGTTTTCTTTTATTAGTATTTTGTCATTTCATCATTTTCAGCGTTAGTCGTTCTCAATCACAAAGTGCAGGCTTTCCCTTGGAAAAAAATGCCAAGGGACAAATCTAAATACTAATGCAGGTAGTTCGTTTACACCAGAATTACTAAATAGCAACAAAACTTTGGGTTTTCCGTTGCTGTTGTTGCTGCTGCCGCGGCTTGGCCTTAATACTTTCGATCTAAGACTAAGTAAGTGTTTCATTGTTTCAGGTTGAAGGTGCTAGGCGGGTATGGTGGTTTGTTCATAGAAATCGGGCTCATCCTCATTATGTTTCACCTCGCTGCCATCGAGCTGTAGTGGAGATTAAAAATAAAGATTAAATTCAGAGTTTTGTAAACAAAAATGTTAAACTTACCGCTTGCAGCTCCTCTGGTTTATAGAGCGATGTCAATCGCTGACGTATGGGCACCATCATGATCAGGAAGAAGGGGAAGGCCAAAGAGAATCTGGATGACTTTACCGTCCACAACAGGACGAGGCAAAGTACTTGTATGGTGGTGAACAGATGCAACTTCCAGGGACGTACACGCTTAACATAATTGGTGGGTGGATAATGCTTCACCGGCATAAAGTACAATCGAATGCTGATGGATAAATTAAGATCAAAAGTCAATAAAATTAAGTTGAAGAATTAAAGTAAACTTGACTTACCGCTCGAAAAGCTGAACACCGCTCATAGAAGCCACACCCATGTACAGGAACACGCCAAACAGCACCGCCATGGGTATCAGACGCAACAGTGGGGCCATAAGCACCGAGAGACCAATCATTACACACACAAAGAAACCCGATAGACGTTGTTCTTTCACATCAATGATTCGAGGCGATTCACCAGGAGCATGCGTGCTAAGGGAATAGAAGAACATTTATTATGAAAAGAGATCTGCCATCTTGAATTTTTTTAAAAATAAGAAACCATTTGAAAAAAAAATAAAAAACTAAAAAAAATAGCCTACAGTCCACCGCAGCGTCAAGATAAAAACTTGGCCATCAGTTTTGGGTGAAAACAAAAATCATATATTTAAATAAAGGAGTCTACAATCTTACATGTTTGGAGTCATCGATACACCTAGGGCAATTTATGACAAAGCGGAAGTCATATTGAAAAAAAGTTTGAAAGGGTTTTTTTAATAAATGGCCCGACTTGTATAAAACGAATCGAACAATGTTGCAACCAACTTCATTTGGCTTTCTTTTTCAGTATGTGTCTTTTCATTGAAGTATAAACAACATAGTCTTTGTGAGCTTTGAAAATGTCAACTTTTGTGCCAACAAAAATAAATTTGCGTTAAGGTTTACTTTTGATGCGATTGAGCCAAGCAACTTTTCACAATAAAGGTTCAAACTTAACAAAAAAAAAACCTTAAAACTTGTTTGTACAGGTTATAAGTTTAGTACCGATTTGTGGAGAAATCAACTTGAGCTTTTAGCACATAAGTCAGATATTTCCCCTGGCGAAGTAATATCGATAGGCGGTAAGAGTCCCACACTTCTGTTTAGTTAAATTAAAAATTTTTGCCCGACTTTGGAACTAGTCCCCTGAACCAACATGCGATTTTTAGTGCTGAGTATAACCAAAGACCAATATAATCTCTAAGATGCCGAACGGCCATATATTGGTTTTGCACTATGCAGCTATTTTTTTGGTGGCGAAGAAAATTGCGCTCTCCCCGCTCACACAAAGTTGAGAGCGTAAAAATCTAAAAATTGAATGCACTTCCTTTTGTGAGTAATGCTTGAGAATACGTGAGCACACTTACAGTCGTTGGCTGTCGCTGTATGCATACAAAAAAGCGCCTGGCTCTAGAACAGCGATGGCCCTCGGTGGCATCCTGGGGCCGAAAACATTTCGCTTTTCTCATGTACACGACCCGAGCGCTTGCCGAAGCTGAGACCAAAAGAGCAGAAAGGTGTCATTCGCTCGACAGAGTTCGAAGCGATTAGGTCGAAGCGGATTCACGGAGCTTTATTTTCGCACACTAATACACTCTCACTTTTTGGCCTCGCTCTCGCTGGCCATCGCTGCTCTAGAGCGCTCTCTCTCTCTGGCTTTCGAAAAAATTTCAAGAGAGCCAAAAGCCAGTTGAAAAGCCAGCACCGAAAAATCGTGTGCAAAAAAATCGTATGGCGTTACTCATTTTCATATTCTAATGTCTTTGGTATCACCTTTGTGTTGTTAATTTATCTTAACCTCTATCTACTTTTTCCGACTCGTGGAGGGAAGAAATGAGCAAATTGATTTGATTTGTCTAAATTGTTACTTGAATTGTTTAGCGGACTCTCTTCCTTTGGATGAACTTCAACTATCAATTGTCGGAGTATCTTCTGCCAACTGGTGGGTGACTTGTACCCTATCACCTAACAAATATTGGTTACCGCTCGCCCTCCAAAATAGGTAAACAAACAACGCAAGTTGAATCCAGATTCGCTACAATATATTCGAAGCCCTGTAAATGTAAAATTGGCTATACAACTCCTCCAACGGGCCAAGCCAAGCTTCTCTCAAACTCTTGACGTGTGTGCTTCGCACAAGAGGAAAGGGACCTACAGTTCAACGCCGAAATCTAACGGCAAAGTTTGAAAATTTGCAATTTTAACGGCTAGATTACTTCACAGCTGGCGCCAATAGCTGGTGAAGGTATGTGTAAAAGCTATTTTTTTAAAGAAAGCCACAACTTTTATTATTAGATGTACATAGGTCCAGCACACTAACCGCTGGGCCACAGACGGCATTGCGCCCTGTGGGCTTGTCAATATCGTATCGATATTTCGTTGTTTTTTGTTATACGATATGCAATATTGCGAGAAGATATTTCATATAGAGATAAAGTCCAAAGTCGATTATTCATTTTACGATATATCAGAACTAAAGGCTAAAGAACTATTTTGTGATTTAAGAAGGCTTTTGGGGAAATACGATTTATCGATGTATCGATATTTTTATGTCGCCCATCTCTGAAAGAGATCGCACGACATTTTACAAATTGGCCAGAAGCTCCTTTCAAAGAAGAGCACGACGAAAGCGTAAACACTTCGTTTCGCTTCGAATCGGTGGAAAACCCCTATATCATGTGCTGTAGTGAGACTGACGTGGCCTACATTCAACCAAAAACGTACTAACACACTTTTCCGTTACAGAAGGAACCACATATCACTCCTGCTAGGAACCCTTATGCTCACGGGTCACTGTCTCATTGGAAGACACGCAGCACGCCTAGGCGTCACTAACCATGATTTCTGCAGAAGTTCCGGATACGATGAAGAGGAGGAATTGGTACAACACCTTCTTTGCCATTGCCCCGCCTTGAGTAGATCAACCTCTCGAAGACATCCGGGCGAGAGAGCTCTACGCAAATTTATTCTGTCCACACAATGGTTCTGTATTAAAAAGGGTTGATGGGGAATAAAAATGGTAATAGGCCCAAAGTGTCCTAAGTGGGAGAGAGACTTGTCACTCTCAGCCATCGCAACCTAACCTATCCTATATCGGAATTTTGTGGACAATCAAATATTGATTTGGTGAATTTTAATATTTGTTATTTTGGTTGCTCAAACTCTTCTTGTCGGCAGCTTGGAGCCTAAGATTGCTCCAAAATTGTTGCTGTTTCTTCTAGGTCACTGTCATCTTTCCTCCGAAAAGTTTTGCCCAAATAGCAACAAATTCACATTTTAGTTTGCTTTTAATCCTTTCACTAAGAAAACGGCAGAGAAACTAGGTAACACCGGTCACATCAACTCCCATCGCCCCCCCTAGTAGGGTATATTAATTTTACAGGGCTTCAAACAGTATGAAATATTTCGACTTTTATTTCGTGGGTTCTAGTTTACTGATAATGTTTGAGTATAATATGAGTTTCTTAAATCTGCTGAGTCTGCGCCTAGCTAGAGCATCGCAGTGTGTTAGTATAAGCTCAAAGGACTCCTCCTTCTCTTCGCAAAAATCTGCATAGTTGCGTGTTTGATATTCCCAACTTGTACATGCGACTCCGCTGTCTGCAGTGGCCCTTGTAAAGCCCTGTCGGAATTCTGAGGCCATTCCTTCCTTGTTAAATTAACTTTTTGTGGTTCACTATTTAAGCTTTTGATTGTCTGATCCTCCTGGTGTTTACCCAGGAGGCTGTTCTAAACGTATTCTCTTCTTCTGCTGCCTAATTGGTTTAATTTGTTCTTTGTCTCTATTACTAGTTGAGGTGAACTTGCTCTGCTATGTATTTTTTTTAATTATTAAAGCTAAAAAGACATGGATTCACCTTAAATCTAATCATAAACCATCATAGTTTCTAGAAAGACTTTTTCATAATCTATAATCACTTTGTTGACCAAGATTGTTGTGCCTTAAGTATATACCTGATTTATTTAGAACTTACCGTGACATGATCGTTACCGAGGACACATGCGTCACCGAACGCACCGTTGCCGCACAATGCCAGGGCATTCCGAATATTCCGCAAAAGGTGTTCAGCAAACACAGCAGCACAATGTCCCAATGCAGACCAGAACCCTTTTTCAGGCCACGTTCTGGTTTATCTACAATCAGTTCCGAAATTTGTGACTCCATAAAGATGAGTATGTAGACTAGCAGGGCGGGTATTAAACAGGCAAACGGCACCCAAGGGTTAGTAGCATTGAAGCCAATAAACCAGCCACGACGCGATGGATCACTGGGCGACAGGCCTTCCGGCACTACCAGTTTCTCCGTGTACACCGAAGGCACCAGATAGTCCACCAGCACAAAAATGGCAATGGAAATCGGTACACCGAAATCGCCCAGAGCACGTCGAGCATTACGGCCCAGGAAGTGAGAGTTGCGGAAGAGCTTCAGATAGTAGGCCACCACGAATGTGGCCAGGGTGAGTATGGTGCAGAAGAGAGCGGTGTTAGGCTGATTGGTAGGGAGTTTGGGAAGCGCGGCAGGCACTGCAGTGACTGAGGCATTTAGCGAGGTCGAGGTGCGATTGTGGTCATCCTCCAGCGTAGGCGGTGGCAAGTTGTAATCAGCCAGCAAGGGATTAAGCTTGTAGATGGACACCAGCTTCATCAGGGTCTCCACTATATAGATTAGTGTGATCAGGGCCGAGAAAATCTCTTGCGTGAAGCGGGTGAGTAGGCGCACATAGACACTGCCCTCGAAGGCAGACACGACCAGAGCAATGATTATAAGCCAAACACCCACGTACACGCGCATAGAGAGAAAGTCTAGCCTATTCTCTGTGCAGAAGGTCATCAGAGCCTCGTCGAAGAGCAGCAGGGGTCCAGTGGTGCCTATGATAACCAGGGGTTGGCAGGAGAGACAGTGAAAGACGATGCCCACCAGCGAGCAGGAGATCAGCGTTTCCGAAATGCCAATCCAGCTGTCTGTCTTGGCCGAGACCAAGCCACCAAACGTGATGGCGGTGGACAGGCAGGCAAAGTACATGAAAATGGTGGCCGCCAGCGTCTCCGTGTTGAGAGCATCTAGGATATCGCTTTTATACATGGGCATGCGTCGTTTCAGATCATTACGCAGGCCACCCCACCAGCGATGTGTCTTCTCCAGGGGACTGGGCTTCTTTTTCTTCTTTTCATCGTCATCATCATCGTCCCCATCGGCTCCTGGACCGCGTTTACCACCGCCAGGACCACCTGCTCCCAGAGTCTGCTTCTCGAGTAAAGCCTTTTCATCGTCTTTACCTATTTTAATCATTTCGCTGTCGCGCTTCACCTGCAACGCCTTAATCTTTCTTGTGCGTATCCAATCCTTCTTGGCCTTGAGCTCCTCAAAGGGCAGCAGATCGTGACGATCCCAGTTACCAGGCGGCAGCACAATTGAGTCGTCCAAAAACTCATTGATGGCCGAAAGCAAATCTTTGCGATCATCCGCCCTGTACGCTATGCCATGGAAATGCTCGTTGGCCATAAGTGTGGAGATGGAACGACCCACCTCATGATAGTCCAAGTCAAAGTTGCGTGGTCCCAGCAGAACGAACATGAATCTCACGGGCACCGGGACTTCTGTCAATGTGGGCATCATCACACCCTCAGACAAACGCACAAACGCTATGGTGGGCTGTTCCAGGAACTCCACAGCACCAACCTAAACGGAAAATAATTCGATTAGCTTTCCATTCCGTTTGGCTAACATTTGTGTTGGACTTACCAGCACAGTGGTGGCTTCAGCCCCTGCCGGTATACGCCTCAGTATGGTGTCATTCTGCAGCTTCTTTAGGTCCTCCTGCGACGAGGAGTACATGTCATCTTTCATATCAATTTTCAGTTCATTGCTACGCTTGCTGCCTCCAATATCACTGGCGGGCATAATCTTGATCTTCTTGTCATCGGTGGTGCCCGACAGGTTCTGTGAATAGTTACCAAATAGGTCAGTTTCAATGTATAGTGGTGTATGGGTTTCTTTAAGGGGATTAACCATTAAAATTCAGGCACAACATGCATTATGGGTGTTCAACATTTAAAAAGCGTGCAAATAAGTGCAGTCTAGCTAAATCACAATTGAGAACTTGCCAATCGAGGAAGTGGACAGCACATAGAAAGTGGTACTAAGAGATAGTTTGGGGGGTCTAGTGGGTGGGCTAAAAAGAAACGAGCCGAATGCTAAACGATTTTCGGATGTGGGTATTTGGAAACAGGGAATCAAACCGTTAAAAGGTTGCACTTTAAACTTGAAAATTTGGCTTAAAAATAACCAGACGATCCGAGTTTCCGTACATTATCCATTCAGACAAACAAAAAGTCAAAGTCTAAAAGTCTTAGGCTGCCTCTACACTGTTTGATACATGAGACATGCAAGCTTACAGTCTACTATCTCATGTATCAAACAGTGTCAAATAAGATTTAACATAGAAGAAGATATTAGTCAGCTGTTCGTTATCATTTTGGCTCTCTAAGTAATTTTTGACTATGTCCGTCTCTCTTTGACCAACGTGTTCTCCTATGTTGACAATAATTTTGGGTAAAGTATCTTGTTGGCACAATGAAGTATCTCTTTGTCACAATGGATCACTCATCACTCAAAAAAGAGACAAATGGTGCTTCTTCAGCTTAGATGAATAAAAGAATCTATCCTTAAAACAGAAACCTGCCTTAAATTCAGTTAATTACCGTCAAAGGTTTGGGCAAAACTAGTAACTACCGTCGAGTCTACTATTAAACCAAGAGGCTACCGTCGAAAATACCAACAAAACAAGAGTCTACTGTCAAAATACATTGACAACAAGAGCCTTCCTTCGAATCTACCGTCGAAACATTAGTCTCTTCTTCTACCTATCGCTCAAACAAAAGACTACACTCGAATCTACCTTTGGAACAAGATTCTTTCCTCGAATCTATCGTCAAAAAAATAGTCTTTCGTCGAATCTACCGTCAAAACAAGATTCTACTGTCGAGTCCACCGTTAAAACCATAGTCTTTCATTAAATCCACCGACAAAACCAGAGTCTTTCGTCGAATAAAACGTCAAAACAAAAGTCTACCAACCAATCTACCGTCCAAACAAAAATCTAATGTCAAATCCACCGTCAAAACAATATTCTACCGTCGAATCTACTGTTAAAAGAAGATTCTACCGTCAAATCTACCCTTTAAAACAAGAATCTACCTAGAATTTACCGTCAAAACAAAGTCTTTCGTCAAAGCAACCTTCATATCAGGATTTTGCTGTGGATTCTACCGTTGAAATAGTCCACCTTCGAGTTTTCGGTTAAAACAATAGACTTCAATCAGTGCGTGGTCGGGGCGGGAGAGGCCGCGCTTTCTCAAGTCGAAAACGTATCGTCGTTTCGGATGGGGGTCTAAAATACTCTCGTAAATTTACCGTCAAAACAAGGTCTTTCTTATCACGAATTCTGCCATCGAATCTACCGTTAAAACAAGAGTCTACCCTGGAATCTACCGTCAAACAAGAGTCTTTCGTCAAAGCAACCGTCATATCAGGATTTTGCTGTGGATTCTACCGTTAAAAGAGTCTACCTTCGAATTTTCACCGATAAAACAATCGAATTAAAACAAAGTTACGAATCTACCGTCAAAACAAGAGTATATCTCGAATCTACCGTCAAAACAAGAGTATCCGTCGAATTTAGTAACGTGAAACTATCGTAAAACAAGCTAGAATCTACCGACAAAACAAGAGTCTGTCGTCGAATCTACCGTTAAAACAAGAGTCTACCCTGGAATCTACCGTCAAACAAGAATCTATATCAAACAAAAGTCTACTGTCGAATCTACCAAAAACAAGATTCTACCGTCGAATCTATCCTCGAAACAAGAGTCTACCCTAGAATTTACCGTCGGAACAAGAGTCTTTCGTTGAATCTACCGTCAAAACAAGAGTCTTTAATCGAGTCTACCGTCAACACTAGAGTCTACCGGGGAATTTACCATCAAAACAAGATTCTATTGTCGACTCTACCGTTCAAACAAATGTCTACCGTGGAATCAACCGTCAAAACAAGAGTATTTCATCCAAGCTACTGTCAAATCAAGATTCCATCGTCGAATATACCATCAAATCCATAGTCTACTGTCGAAACTATAGTCAAAACAAGATTCTACCGTCAAATCTACCGACAAAACCAGAGTAGTAGTCGAATCTAACGGTCAGAACAATAGTCTACCCTCGAATCAAATCAAAAGTCACAATCTAATTTACTGCCTAATCAAAAGTCTACTGTCGAATCTACCAAAAACAAGATTCTACCGTCGAATCTATCCTCGAAACAAGAGTCTACCCTAGAATTTACCGTCGGAACAAGAGTCTTTGTTTAAATCTACCGTCAAAACTAGAGTCTTTCATCGAGTCTACCGTCAACACTAGAGTCTACCGGGAAATTTACCATCAAAACAAGATTCTATTGCCGAATCCGCCGTTTAAACAAGAGTTTACCGTAGAATCTACTGTCAAACAAGAGTCTTTCGTCAAAGCAACCTTTAAATTAAGATTGTGCTGTCAAATCTATCTATACAGAAGTTTGCCTTCGAATTTTCCGCTAAAGCAATAGACTACTTCCGAATCTACCCTGAAACAATAGTCTTCTCTCGAATCTACAATGAAAACAAGAGTCTACCTCCGAATCTACCTTGAAAACAAGAGTCTTCTCTTGAATCTAAGTCAAAATAAGATTCTTCTGTCGAATTTGCCGTCAAAACAAGAGTCTACCTCCGAATCTACCGTTAAATCAAGAGTCTTCTGTCGAATTTGCCGTCAAAACAAGAGTCTACCTCCGAATCTACCGTCAAAATAAGAGTCTTCTGTCGAATTTGCTGTCAAAACAAGAGTCTACCTCCGAATCTACCGTCAAAACAAGAGTCTTCTGTCGAATTTGCCGTCTAAACAAGAGTCTACCATCGAATCTACCGTCAAAATAAGTTTCTTCTGTCGAATTTGCCCTCAAAACAAGAGTCTACCTCCGAATCTACCGTCAAAATAAGATTCTTCTGTCGAATTTGCCGTCAAAACAAGAATCTACCTCCGAATCTACCGTCAAAACAAGAGTCTTCTGTCGAATTTGCCGTCAAAACAAGAGTCCATTGTCGAGTCAACCGTCAAAACAAGATTCTACTGTCAAATCTATCGCCAAATCAAGAGACCACCTACTAGCAACCACTTTCACCTTGAAATCGCAAAACGGTTTCATTCCCTGGATTTAACAATTATCAAAACAGAAACGAAATTAAAGGGCTTTAAAAACTCATTACACCCAGATAGGGCATCGCCGAGTGACGCCGATGATCGATGGCTTTGGTTGTGGCGGCCGCGTTGAGCATAGCTGCCGTTGGCGGAGCACTAGAGGTGACGCATATGCTGCGCCGGGCCTTATGCAGATTTCGTTGTGGCGGTGCTGTGGACTCGGTACCCATCCAAAGGAACTTTTTATTTGAGTTGGTGTAAGTATTTTGTTTTTTTTTGAATTGAAGAATTGAAAGATACACAAAATGGGCACGAGAACAGTTTACAAAGCAGTTTTATAAATATATAATTTTACGATCATGTTTATATACAATTGCATTTTTTTTTTTTTTTTTTTTTGGTTTACCGATTTTGGTATAAGTTGCTGTTGATGTTGGTGTATTATGAATATGGACGACGCATCGATGCAGAAATAGACAAGAGATGATCATAAGTGTTAGTAATTTTTTGTTGGTACTGAAAGCCAATTATGTAGAGCAGAGACAAGCATGAAGGAGCAAACACAAATGGCAATGACGGTGACGAATAGGAAAAACAAAAGGGGAACTGTTCCTACCTGTAGACTGGTGTAGCTGTTGTACTTGCGCTTGGTGAAGGGCAGTACTCCCTGATGCTCATTGACATGACGATGGCGCAGGAGCAGGGAGCGCATGACCGAGGGCTTGTCATTGATGTCTATGAGATCATCGATAACCATCTAGGATAAAAGAAGAAAATTTTTAAAGGGGAACTCAAGGAAACAACAAATATTTTGACAAACCTGTTCGACCACGCGATAAGCCACAGCGGGCAGATCCTTCTCATTAAGATCCAATAAAACAACGCCCGTTTCCAGGCAGCGACGCAAATTGAGCAGCGAATGGAATGAGAGTGAGGCCACATGCGGTTTACCCCAACGATCTGAACCTTCCTCCACATCTTCCTCATACTTGATCCAGCGGGCAGTTTCCTTCCACTCGCGATCCTCACCCACTCCCGTAAGCTCGTCCAGTTGCACAAAGATCTGGTTAAAGATTAAATGGGTTATTGGTTGCGTTCAGCAGAAGAGATTGATCACTGATCACTCACCTCATGTGGACTATGATCAATTTCTGGCTTCTTATTTAAAAACGGAGAAATTGTAATCTGTGGCAACTCCCGCAATTTAATGGATGAATGATGGATCTTATGACGTCGCATAGCACGCGGATCATCCGAACGATGTGATCTCAGCTCATTGAGATCCGCTTCCTGCAGGGTTAAGAAATAGAAAAATGATTAAGTTAAATTCTATTTCCAAAAATTTGGGGTTAAAAAGAGGATTAGGCTAAGGGCACGGCCAAGGATTAATGGTCAACCTGAGTAGCCGGTGTTGGGCCATTTGTCTACAGGTGAGTGAATCCGTGCAGGAAGCATTAAGAGAATCACAATGGTAAGTAATAAAGGTAAGTCGAGCATATTTGATATTTGACTAGGGCCTACCTCCAATGCCGTGTCCTCAGGCTGCACAGAGATCCTACGCGCACCTGCATCACCATTCTCTTCGATGGGCTTTTTGGGTTCCACGCTGTCCTGATGTGAGAACTTACGCTGTCTATAATACTGATGGCGGCTGCAAGATAAAAAGGATAAGCTAAATCCTTTTTATAGGTAAAGTTTACTTACCTTTTTCTGCGCTTTCGTTCGTGCGATTGATCCGTGGGCTGTTCATCATAGCTGAGACTGGGCGGTGTAATCACAGTTTTCTTTTTGGCATCACCGAATTGTACATGCTTCTCATCCGCCGAATTGTCCGAGTGATCACCGTGACCAGCTCTTTCGGAGACTAATGGGAAATCTTCGGGTATGTCATCATAGTTTTGTGCATTATTCAGGGGTTCCGTTTGGCTTTCGTACTCCGAATCCTCCTCAATATTCAGATCATTTTTGCGAACTAAAAGAAAATCTTAATGATTCTGGGAAATTTGTTTTATAAATAAAGTTAACCCACTGCTATTCTTCTTGCGCGATCCAATGGGCTGTTGATTGTTATCCTGAAAGGTGTTTACATCGAATTTCTCTTTGCGTGCATTTCTGCCGGCAAAGACTTTATCCATTTCCGAGTCCAGTAGCACTTCATCGGGATCCTCATTGCCGGACTGCAAGTAAACGAAACAGAAAATTGTAAATTACTTGCTCAATTGTTTTTATGCGTTGTGTGAGTCAAAACAACAAAATACTTTTCAATTAAGAATCTATAAAAAAACAACGTCAATCATGTGACTTGGCGGCAGCAACATTTTAGCATCACACAAGCTCATGGTTCTTTATTGTAGGGGGTCTGCGCGTGACGTAGTCTGAAGTTCGAGGTATGGTGGTCACGGGGTCTCTGCTGCACATAACCATACGTCTTGCCTTGGTCTTGTCGTACGCACCAGGGGAATATCATGTCAACACTTCTCATATTCATTTCGTATACAGTTAATGGCGTTATTCATAATTGTTTTTAATCGATTTCAATTGACTTTCATAGTGACGAAGGCATTGATTGCAATTGCGCCAATGGACCAAGCTTTCAGTTGCTCGGAAAAACATTTTCATATAATTGTTTGTGAGGGCAGAAATCAAAACACACAGAAATAAGTAACTCAATTACTTGCAATTATTGTTGGGCAATCAGATTAGAAAACAAAAATTTTCCACAGAAGTCAATAGAAAGAGAGAAGTTGTTTGATTGGAATTTGTTTTTGTATTAGCCTTAAAAAAACTACTTAAATCTGATGTAGGTAATTGAAAGAAGGAAATAGAGTTAAGCAACATTTTTAGCCACATTTATAAGCATTACCGCTAAATTTTTCGTTTTGTTGAAACAATTCTTACGAAATTTACTAAAATAGGTTAAGAATCAGGCAAGATTACAACAGCTTCGTGGCGCCGAACCGCACAAGCAGACATCGCCGCAATTGCCTCTCTTCAAAGTGTGTTACAACTACAAATTCCACCTTCTGATTGCAGACGACGGAAAAAACAAAATATAAATACTGTGTGTCTTCATTCTCGTTGTTTTTCTGTGGTTTTTTGAGCGCTCTCCAACTACAATTTCTTCAAAAACATTTATAGCAAGAAAAACCCCGGTTTGAATGCAATTCTGCACTTAAATTTATTCGTCACTGAGTTAGAAGTCGAGACGAAATCTCTCTCTCGGTCATTGTAAGTCCATTTGGGGACACACACGCATACAAAGACTACTGTCAAGTATCGCTGTCTCGCAATGCCGGTTTTTGTTGTAAAGTTGCATTGGAATTCCCAAACGATTTTAACGGCGCAGGCATGGAGAGACGGTTGTTTGTTGATAGCAAAATCAGGCAAAGATTGCTGATGATTTGGTAGAGACCTCAAGCCCGCAAAATCTTGAAGATTTATTTAAAAATTTTTGATGGTTTTACTAGGTCAATCCTGAAGCAGCATCAAACCAGTCGAACTGGTTTAAACCCATTGTTCAAAAAATTGTTGAGCTATGATCTAAATATTTTGTGCATGGGTTTGTATTTTGGAGTTAGATTCTTTATAGGTTACAGATCGATTCTGAACAAGATTAAAGATCAGGAATTGGCTGATCTAATGGAATGTGCATAGTGGTTTATTTAAATGCTTAAAACTTGAAAACGACTGAACTAAATTGGATACTTTCTTCTGCAGGTTTGTTCATAATGGCTATCCAAAGTTTTAAAAGAAAAGAAAAGTCAGAAAATTCTCAACAGTTGGCGCTGTAGGCAAACATTTCGTTTTCCAGTTCAATTTGATTACAGTTCAACAATTGGCGCAGTAGGCAGCCATTCCATTTGAAAAAGGTTCAGAGAAATATATCCCGGACTAAAAAAAAAGTTCAGTAGAGGCGAAATCTCTCTCACATACTTGCGAAAGGTTAAGGGCTATATGGTCTCGTTTAATTTCGGAATTACTACATATTATAAATTTATGTAGAAAAATATGAAGTTTGTAGTTATTTTTACAATTCTACTTGTATTCCCCAGGAATATTTTTTTTTTTTAAATACCCTTAGCATTCATCCTACTGAATTCAATTTAAGGTCACACTCTTTTATGTCTTTACTATAGCTATCATTTACATATACCTATGTACATTTCACTCCCTCCACAGCATTAAATCCAATATGGAAAACATGGACTTTGCTGTTTCCAAATATACTTTTTAATCAAAACAGAACGAGTTATTATACCCCTTGTTAAATGAACCAACACAAAATAATATTTTAAAATTAATTCTTCGTAGTTCGCAGTTCATCGAAGAAAAATATTTTTCGAATTTTTGAGGTTTAAGCTTCGTACGGAGAACGACAGAAAATTCCTTTCGTCACATTATTTCATATAAATGAAAACACTTTCTAACAGCATCCCAGCGGCGCACGGCTAAATGAAGCGAGCCCACATCATGCATTAAAACAGCCCGGAACTATTAAACACTAGCGCTACACTTTGTATACCGAGTTGTCATAAGGAGTTTGTCAAGTCTTCGAAGCTTTGATTGTCGAAAAGTCGAACTGCGTTCGTATGCTTTAATAAATTATATAACTTAACATATCGCACATGAAGCTGTACTTCAATAGCATTACCAGTCTATATACCTTTTGGATCAAAGTACATTACGTCGTAGATTACCTGCATTACAACAGCGCATACTAAGTGTATCGTTTAGTGGGCAGCCCATCCACACCGTCCATTACATTTCTTAGATTATTAGTTGCAGTTGTAATGGAGCTCCAAAAAGCGTTTGGTACAAAGTAATGGGGATTCGAAAGCTAGCAGTCCAGAAAGCGGCCAAGCTAATGTAAAAGTATACTGGGTTGTAATCGGTGCTGTGTGACACACAGCCTTCGAAGTGTTTAAGAGGTGTTCGATTCCGTCATGGGCATTTGCGCCGCTGGGATGTGAGCATCAATGCAAAGCCAAGGTGTTTCTAATTATATGAAATACTGTGACGAAAGGAATTTTCTGTCGATCTCCGTACGGGGCTTTACGGAAATTTTATGAGCAGGAAAATCTCATTTACTCTTTTAAATTGAAAACCATGTTCGACATCGAAATAATTTTTGTCAATATTTTTGTTTGTTAGAGCTGTTGACTTTCTAAAAAATTATTTGTTCACTTCTTTGATCACGAACGATCCGAGAGATCTAGATCGTTCGCATTTAATTATCTCTCTCTGTGGAAGGAGATTTTCAATCGGTTGCATTCTCGGTGCACAATCGGTGCATGCTTACACACAGAGAGGCTGTCATATTTTTAGGTGCCAGTTACATGTATGAACACCAGCCAGGTGCAGTGCCAGTTGACTGCTGGCATAAATGTTTAGAGAAACGTGTCATACACCCATGCTTCCCACACTCGCTTTCTCGGAAATGTTTCGGTTTTGAGTCCAATTTGCTTCAAAAACTGGTTTCAAATCACAAAAATGTGATATGGGAAATGGGAGCATTGTAGATAATTTCTCGTTCTAATCAGGCGTCCAAATAACAAACACCCAAAAAATATGGCAACACAATTCTCAGGACCCCAGACATGCCAGGTATATAGCTAGTTTATATATAAAGATTTAACCAACGTTTAAGCAATACAGTAAAGCACATCAAACAATTTTACTTTCAAAGTTGTGCTCCATATTGCATTTGTCAACACACGAAAATGTTCTGAGTAAGCTAGCACTAATAAGTATCAAAGTTTTTAATGAATAATACAAATCGCTAGTTTTAACACGAGTAGCAGCCCTCATAACATACAAAACTCATTTATCTACTGCTAGTTTATGGATCTAAAAGTGGATGAGCAACTGGCTTATTCACATTAGTTAATCTATTACCTGTTGATGCCTCCGGTGAAAAATTTTTCCTTTGACTTTGTTTCTGTAAAAACTGTACTAAATGTGGGGTCGAAATGATCATAAACCGTGCAAGTGACAAGAGGGAGAAATATTGAATGTCTGGTTTGACCATCTGTTGTTGTTATTTCTAGGTATCAGTTAGTTTGTCATAACTTTCAGGACGATTGCTATGTTAAGCGTATTAAATGACAATCAACTTATTAATGTGAAAGTAAACAACACTGGATAACTATTTTCCAATAAATTACAACAATTGAAATGAAGATGTATAAAATATAAGAGAACATTTTGACCTTGTACTTAAGAAATCCCATCTAATGTTTGATTAAACTTGGGACCACCAAACACGCACTTAAAGATAAACAAGAGTCAAAGCAAAAACAGTTTTATCAGTGACACTCAATACGTTTGTATTTATTATCTACATTGATTATCTTCAAAATAGTTGGCAACGTCATCAAAGAAAACGGAAATTATTTGACGAACCATTTAATAATCAATTTAAGTAAGAGATTAAGTTCTCATCTGCTTTCTTACCTCACCTCACCCCAGGCACTGGTCAAAGTTTGCCTTTTTATCAAAGGTAATTGATTATTTTGTGGAGCTTGACAAATTGTGCTTTAATATTGTTATCGTTGCCAAATACATTATCAGCATTATAAAAAAATATGTAAGACTTTAAGGAGCTTATGTTGAATAGTAAAAGTCAAATTTATTAATACACTTCAGCTAAATTCACTTAATTAACAAAAGAAGCTTTCTACAGAAAGAAAATTTTAGCTTCAGAATTCTTTTCCTTCTTGGCAAATTATTTAAATGACATTATTGCTTTCATTTCATACTTTGGGTACTGTTTTCTCTGGCTGTGGGCACAGCTATGGACGTACAAATAGCACAAATGAACAAAATATGGTGCAATCATTTACAATTTGTTTTGATTCTGGCTTTTAGAATTTGATATGCCAATGTTTACTATTTTGATGCACAACATGCTTGCAATTATATTTCTAACTAGCTCCCTCCCTCGATTTCGTCTTTATCTGTCTCTAAAGTTTTGGGAACAGAAAAAAGTAACAGGGGCCAATTCGGGGAATCCGGCGGCTGCGGCATTATTTGAGTGTTGTTTTTGGCCTAAAATTAGCGCACAAGCAACTATTTCATTTTTTGGAATAGTCAAAAATAGAAGATGAGCCAAAACACGTGCAAGCAAAATAGCTGTCAAAAATTTAAATAAACATGCAAAATGGCCGGATTTGTCAACACAAGTGAGGGACATGAGTACCAACGAAACGCCACCATTTTTATGGCAGCAGTTCAAAGTCGATTTATCTTAAAATTGATGCAAAAAATAATGGTCAGATTTAGGCATGCAACAGTTACCGGAATTTGATTTCTTATTTTCGACTCTGACTAGATTGCAATAAAAAAATATAATGGTGTTTCCATTTGTAAGCGTTTACATAAAAAATAAAAAAAATCTCCAATTTTGTGGATATTTTTACATTTGGAAACTTTGCGTTGAGAGTACCCGAAAGTACCTCTCTTAATGCACTTGCAACATGGCTTATTAATTTCTTTATATATTGCACAATAGCCGCGCTTTAGCGCGGTTTTTCTTTGGTTTTCAGAAAATCGAGTCTTAAATGTTGTACCCTTTGTATTATCCAGCCTAAGAGGATGCAATTTTTTAATGAATTTCCAGAAGATTTCCCAGGAAATACTTTGTGAAAATTTTTATATAAATTAGAAAAAGTGTTATCTAAATAATTTTTAAGGTTTCAGAGCTCTATCTCCGAGGGATTACATTGAAACTTTGTTTTTTAAAATGTGTAGCATACTTGGCTAGAATTAAAGATAAAATCAATATTTATTTTTAAATTTAACATTTTTTTTTAATTTTTGTGTGGGGGAGAGTCTCCGGTTGTGGACACACTTGCGCTTTTCACTAATCACTTTTTTCCAAGTCAACATTATGCGGTGATATGACCATCATTATAAAGCTAGAGACTCTAGCTAACTTTCCTCTGAAGTAACCTATTGTTCTATACCAGTGTCCGGCACCGTTCAATTTTTAAGTAGCGACGTCCATCCTCTGTAGCAGCGGCGTCGATACACAGTCACTATACGAGCGTACACTGCTCTCTTTTGCAATAACAAACAGGTGCTAACTGAGAGCGCTCTCGCGTGTCTGAACGCGCACATGCAAAGGCAAAATAAGCATGTGTGTTTTGCCGGACACTATTCTAGACGAATGGAAAAAAATTGCAGCCATGTATATAAAGTGATGATTTTTGGACAACATTTTTTTTTGTACACGGTTGTGGACACCCTTGTAAAATCGCTAGAAATGGAAAAATATGAAGTAAAATGGCCATGAATTGATGAAAAAATAACGTTTATTTATTCAAGAAGACTGCAGTGGCAAAAAGAACAAAAAATAATGGGCTTCAGTGGCAAAAAAACAAAAAATGATGGCCTTCAGTGGCAAAATGAAAAAAATTATTCCGAAATGAAATATTTGCATGTGAAATAGCTGGCCGTCATGCCAGCGCACTTCAAATGCACAGGACGATCGCAAATATCGCATTGGATCGAATTTGCAGGGGTCAGCCTTTTTGGCAAGAGCAGTTTGGCGGCATCTGTTACCTGTCAAAAAATAGACTACGGTGTCCACAACCGGAGCGTGTCCACAACCGGTGACTTTACCCTAATAAATCTAGAAAAAGCTGGCGTAGATAGAAAAATCGGTTGAAATGGTGTAATTGAGTGAAAATCCTCGACGTGGCGGGCAGTAAAATTCAAAACATGTTTGGGTTAATATCCCATAAACCATTTGACATATCAAGACAAATGTTTTTATATATCTGGTACTTGTATACACTGCTGTGCAAGATTTGGGTCAAATCCAATTTAAAGTTTTTTTTATAATTAAAAAACAAAGTTAAATATTCCAATTATGTATTTTAATATGACCTGGATTATAAGTCTATATATATATATAAATGTGTACGCCCGACTGATATGGTGACATATTATCAACGCACAGCCTAAACGGCTTATCCTACAGGTTTGAGATTTGGCATAGGCCTTCGTTTAGTTATGTAGGCGCGCACTAAGAAAGAAAATTTGGAAAATTCCACCCGGAAAAGTCGGAAAAGCGTCGGTAAAGTTTGTATGGGAAAAATTTTATTTTTCATCCGATTGACTTGAAAATTGGTTTGTAAGTATAGTACGCGAAATGAACCGACACGTGTTTTCCCGATTTCGGAAAATCCGCCCACGAGGAAAATGGCCGGAAAATTCTGCATGCAAAAAACTATTTTTCATCCGATTGGCTTCAAACTCGGTTTGTAAGGGTAGAATACAAAATAATTTGAAATGTGATTTTTCAATGTCGGAAAATCCGCCCCAATGCGGGAAAATTCTGCATGGCAAATACTATTTTTCACCCGATTGACTTGAAACTCGGTTTGTAAGGTCAAAATGAGAATTCATTTGTGTTTTCATTTTCCGATGTTGGAAATACCGCCGGGATGCCCACTGGGAAGTGGTTGGAATGTGGATGGGATGTGGGTGGTAAGTTGTTCTGGAAGTGGGTGGGATGTGGGCGGGAAGTTGTTCTGGAAGTGGGTGGGATGTGGGCGGGAAGTGGGTGGAAGTGGGTGGTATGAAGGTGGCAAGTGGGTGGAATGTGGGTGGTAAGTGGGTGGGAAGTGTGTGGGATATGGGCGGGAAGTGGATGGTATGTGGGTGGGAAGTGGATGAGATGTGGGCAGGAAGTGGGTGGGATGTAGATGGGATGCAGATGGGATGTAGATAGGATGTAGGTGGGAAGTGGGTGGTATGTGGGTGGCAAGTGGGTGGAAGTGGGTGGTATGTGGGTGGAATTTGGGTGGAAAATTGGTGGGAATTGGGTGATGAGTGGGTGGGATGTGGATGGGAAGTAGGTGTGCATTGGTTCTATACTGGCGCAGCGAAGCGCGACGGGTTATTGCTAGTATCTTATAAAATTTTTTCTTTAAGAAAACATTTTTAATAATTTCAGCTTCCTAGCTAGGTTGGTGTAGAAATGCCAGAGTTTTGGCCAAAAAATTAGATTTCTGGCCCACAGTGTTATGAAGAAAGTTTTTAAAAGCGAACGAGTTATCAAAATTATTCAGAAATTTATTTATATATACTATACCAACTTTCCGGACAAAATAAACGACTTGGATAGTTCTAGGTCGATTGGGATAGAATTTTTACCATTTTGTACTTCAAATTTCAAGTATGTTTTGTTCTTGGATGCACTTAAATAAAGTAAGAAACATTCTAGAAACGAGAATCGACTGATATTATTATTAAAATGAAAACAAACGTTCTTGCATCAAGAACTTTTTATACTCTCTACCAAAGGTACACAGAGTAAATGTCTTAAGGTTGAAGAACTGATTACGGGAAAGGAATGGCAACATTATTCCAAATGATGGATTACAAAAAATAATGAATCAAAACTAAAATCTTTAAGGAAGCTTACTTAATGGAAAAAGAAAACCACAAGAAAGAATCCATCTATTCTCCATTATGATCATTAGTGCTATTTGTATGTCCATTACTGTTTTTAGTTTACACAGATGTTTGCATTTGTATTTTTGTCATCCACTTATGTAAATGTAAATGAAATTAACTTAATGCGAACTTCCCTTGCGCTGTCTTTGAACTGTTGTGTACATATACATAAATAAGGACACCTGAGCCAACGTTTTCCAGCTGTTGAATATTTTATAATAAATTTTCCTAATAACTTCATATTCCGAAGGTAAATGTATCCTTGACAATTGCGTTGTTGATAAGCCAAACGCGATAAGCGGAAACGTGAGGAAAAGGGCAAAACAAACAAAGTTACAATTTGGTTTTATAAATAGCAATTTAATAACGTTGAGAGCATGCACGTGCGTGTGTGTGTGTGCTCCTTGTGTGTGTGTGATATAAGTCACAAGCGTAACGCGCGTCACGTTACGTTAATTAATCGATAAACACTAAAGCCAAAGCCAACGCTAGACTAATGATAATTATGATGCCAAATGAAGTTGTTGCCATTGCTGATTAATAGATACGCGAAGCATTAAAAGTATTTTGTCATTTAGTCATTAAGAGTTTGCTTGCGTTTACCAAGTAGATAACAAAGGAGCAGCGCGCACTTTATGCAACATGTCAGCGACGCTTATCAAAAAATAATCGATGGTTTTGCCGCCGCCCACATTACTTCATCCAAAACGCCTCCTCGCACCTTGTTTTGACTGAACTGTCAATTTTCGTTTGTTGTTTGTTTAATGTTTTTCTAAATGAGTATGCGGCTGCCTTCATAGACGCTTGTCGCACGGAATTAGCAAACAAGTGGATGGTCATGTGACTAGAAACAGTAGCTATGGCTAAATATATTTCAGAAATTGAACGTTTTACCATAAGTAAAATGTATTGTTATGGATAGCGACCTATGTTTTTTATTTGGGATTTTTTTAGCTGGCTCGAGGTCAATGTTTTTTACGTGCTTATTAAAAACAAACACGAGTTTTTGATTTTCCAATATATTTCAAACCCCTTCGGGATTCGTCTTCAGGGGAAAAAGGCACAGCGTCCGCTTAGCTTATTACTAGAGTAATTTCTAGAATTCTTTTGCAAACTTTTATGAAGACTATTTAGTACTATTTAGACATATATGACAAGTGTGAACGCACCCTTACATTTGTCAGTGTTTATTTTATTCTTTGACATTCGTCCCCATTTTAATGAACAGAAGTGTTTAACCATATGTCGTTTAGTCTATTCTTATGCTTAAAGTTAGTCATGTATGTAAGTTCACTGACAGTTGCCTGTTTGTGGTTGGTTGGTTTGGAATGTTTCTGATGTGGTTTGACAATGTCAGCCCAGCGGTGAACGTTGAGCAATGGCAACGGCACGTGACTTATAAGCCATAAACAAGTTATGTTCTTGGCCAAAGTTTTTGCCTGTCAGCCAAATTGAATCAAATTGTGGCAACAAAGTTGTTCAGATTTGAGTGTTTGTAACATGTGGCCAAGTTTTTTGCCTTTGGATTAACTTTTCCGCACCTCTGTGCGCCTGCCTTTTTGTTTTGTCGACCTGTCAACACACACACACACACACATATTGAATTCTTATTTTAGAAAACGCTTCGCCCTGCCAAAGACAGAAATCGTTTAACTTTACATTTTTGCTTTTGACTTTGAGCCAAATACTTTTGTCTTATTTTTTGTGTTTGCTCAACGTTTTGGCATAGCCTGTGCATAATTTTGTTCACTTGGTTCCGCTTTGCGCTGTTCCGCTTAGAGACTACGCAGTTTTCGTTCGTTTTCTTTTTGTTTGCACAAATTAACGATGCTTCAGTTACGGTTTGTCTGTGTGTGTGTCTTAATTTGATGTGAATTCCGCTGCGGAAATGCCCCACACAAGCGCCCGGCCCAGGAGAGAGGGACTGACACGTGCGAAAGGTTAAACTGGTCATTGTGGCGCTGGAAGGCGTGAAAGCATCGT
This sequence comes from Lordiphosa stackelbergi, assembly GCA_018904235.1. Lineage (NCBI taxonomy): Eukaryota > Metazoa > Arthropoda > Insecta > Diptera > Drosophilidae > Lordiphosa > Lordiphosa stackelbergi. Next base: position 5,782 of record JAEIFU010003411.1, on the reverse strand, counting down.
AAATGTAATCGAGTGCTGCTACGAATCATGCTGACAACGCTGGCCCTGCCTATGGTTCGCACAATGGAAAAGTGTTGCATACTTCAAGGTCAATAGTAGACACTGTCTGAGTGTGGGTGTGTGTGTGTGTCCGTGTGAGTAATAAAAGCGATTTACATACAAGTCTATTATTAATACATTAAATTGTAGATTATACTAAGCTTAGCACGTTACTATATAGAAACAAATTGAAACTATATTTTACCCGTTGTCAGTGCGAGGGTTGTTTGATAAGTTTTGGAAAAGATAGTTTAAAATCGTTCATCTTAGGCAAGAAATTAATTCTTTTAATACGTTTTCTAGTTAAAGTTTTGTACATAAAAGTAAGGTAAAGTATATTCTTAATCCACAAAACCAACACTCCGAGAAAAAACCAAGCCGATCGTGCTTGAAATCAAGCAGTTTTGATAGCAAGAGTACGGTAAGTCGGATATTCTTGGATCCATAAGCCAAAGATACTAAATCAAGCACGAATTTCAGAGACGTTCGGAGTCAAGATTAATTGTCTTCTCCGAACGCAATTTTTTCCTAAAATTACAAAAAAAATCTAAATTGAAGCCGATTTCTGTCTCGCTGATTCGTGCTAGATTTCCTGGTTAATGTGAAGTGCAAATGCAATTTTAAAAGCCCCAATTTCTTTTTTGTTATAAATATCACTTGAACATCGTCATCCATCGTCAAGCAGTGGCAGTCGCCTATCGTCATGCTGCACGCACGTTGTTCTCCTTTCAAACTCAAGTGTGCGACATTAAATTTTAGGCATTTTGGCCTAAGGCTTTCTTTTTCATTCACATTCAGAGGAAGAGAGTAACTTGAAAAAGGCGATCGCGCAAACAACAACAATATACCTACGTTTTCAAACAAACAAATTGGCATTATAAACAAAAAGTAAGATAAGAAACAAGAAAGAGAAAAGGCAGCTAACTAAAATCTTTACCTTCTTCAACTTTACTTTAATTTGTTATCAAATAAAGTTACGTACAGTTTTGTCCGAAAAGTTATGGGAGTGAAAAGATTTAAAAATTTTTTTGAAACAATCGTTAAAATTCTTTAAAAACTTTTAAAATAGGCTCCTTCAGCGTCGGCGCAGCGCTGCCAGCGCGATTTCCAAGCATTGAAGGCGTCACGGAAGGCATTCTCCGGAATAGCCTTGAGAGCCGCGGTGCATGCTGCTTGAATCCCCTCTGTCGTCTCAAAATGCTTGCCTTTCATCGGCCTTTTCAGGCGAGGAAACAAAAAAAATCCGGGGGGGGGGGGGGGCACATCTGGGCTGTAGGGCGGCTGCGGAAGCGTTGGGATGCCGGCCTTGGTCAGGTAGCTGTTCACAAGAAGTCACTTTTCAAGTTCACTTTTGGGACCATCTTCGCGCACACCTTGCGCATGTTCAAATGCTCCGTCACAATGTCATGAACCACAGATTTTGGTAAATTTAACATCTGGGCAATTAAACGAATACTTAGTCGACGGTCTGAGTTCAAAACTTTGCGCACACGAGTCACATTGTCGGTGTTTGTCGAAGTCGAAGGTCTTCCAGCACGGTCTTCATCGGCGACCTCTTCCCGGCCCTCCAAAAAGGCCTGGTGCCACCGAAACACACCACTTCTTGCTAAAGCAACATCTGGGTAAGCCTGCTTGATCATATCAAACGTCTCTGTCGCAGATTTACCGAGTTTCACACAGAATTTAATCGCGTACCTCTTGCCGGCTTGCACCACTCACAGAAACACGTCGCGCGAAAATGCCTGTCCTGACTCTCCAGGTGCTCGAAGACAACTGACCAGCCGCTCGTTCGTTAGCTAGGAACGCCCTCTACCGAATCCAGTCGGTGCGCGGCGGAAGAAAATCAGTCCTATTACTTTCCGGACAAACCCTGTATGGCCTATTCAAGAACATAAAACATCAAAACTACACCAAAGATCTACAAATCTATAGTAAACCAACTTTCTCCGATTGGCTCATACATTCGGATTGCTACAACAGAAATATAGTTTCAATAGCCCATAAACCGATACATATAAATACAATAGTTAACAAGAGCAAAATAGCAACGCTAAAAAAGTAATTTGATTTATAAAATCCCATGTGCTGAGACGGAACCACTATAGGCATATAAGGTATAATATATTGGTACGTCGAAATCAAAATATATAAAACGACGTGAAGTGACACCAATTCAGAAAACAGCACTTGGGGCCCACTGTGCAGAAAACAGACACTCACCAGACTTCTCAGCCGTGAGCATACCGCAACAGGAACAACAATATAACAAACGGTTCACGTTAGAAAATTTCTAAAAGAAATGTTGCATATTATAAGCACACCCGCACATTAAGACTGAACTACAAAACGGATACCGAAAATTGTGCTCATATATGCAGACACCTACTTGACCATAGCAATAAGAAAACAGACTCATGTTCAAACTCCGGAGCTGACTGATTGTACGCTGTTGCTCTTCTGTATTAATATTTGTAATTTTTGTTTTGTATCAAGTACAGCATGACAATTTTGTGTTTTGTTTTCTTGTGTTAATTGTTATACAGACCCGATGACGAATGCCAACGGCTTAGCGAAATATATTTTAGAAATAAACAAACTGTGTTAAATAAAAAAATAAAGCACGTAAAATACATACGATTTTGAGCATGCCAACAACAATTTCTTAAATATCTAAGAACAGGTCGCTAAACCAAACAACTAAAACAGTTTTTCTCTATAGAACAACTTTTTCGACAGATTGTTCCTATAGTAGCTATATGCTCTAATCATCCGAAGTTTGAAGACGACAGCATTGAAAAGCTAACTTCGCCTGTGTCGTAATTTGTTTACCCTTGCAAATGCTGAATATAAAAATTAGGTTTTTCAAACTAAGAACCATTTACGGAACGATGCTTCCCATAGCAGCAATAAGATATAGTCATCTGATATCTAACAAATTTTTGAAATCTTATAAAATTTTGAAAACATAATAAAAAAACAAAAAGTTGTTCACTAAGACTCATTTTCCTACCGATGAGTCCTTTGGCAATGACAATCGCACTAAATTTACATTATTGGACACTAAAGCACCATCACGTAGAGTGCGGAAAATAACATCGGGGCTTTATCAGCTAGTGTTATGAGCGTGCATTATGGCGTTCAGCAGAAGATTGACTTATATTTAAAGCGCTAGTCACATGAGGTTGAATAATAATAATTTTTGATTCAAGAACGAAACTTGCTCTTGTTTTAATACATAAGAACGCCAGCATTAAAACTAACAATTTTTATAAGTCCCGCTTTCGACCGATAGTTCCTATGACTGCTCTTAAGATTGTCATCCGATTTTGACCAAAACTTCCAAATCTGTTTTAAAGCGCACAATTTAATAATCGCTGAAGCGAGACACGTTAACATTAAAAACAAAAAATTTTTCACACTAAAACCCACTTTTCGACCGGTAGTTCCTATGGTCATCCGATTTTGACAAGAACTTCCAAATCTATGTGAAAGCGTATAATATTAATAATCGCTGAAGTGGGAGACGTTAACATTAAAAACAAAAAAGTTTTTCTCACAAAGACCCACTTTTGACCATAATATGGCAGCTATAAGATATAGTAATCCGATCCGGTCGGTTCCGACATATTAGCAGTGTGCAGTAAAAAGAAGACTCTGTGCAAAGTTTCAGCTCGATAGCTTTAAAACTGAGAGGCTAGTTTGCGTAGAAACAGACAGACGGACAGACAGACGGACGGACAAAGCTCAATCGACTCAGCTCGTCACCCTGATCAAGAATATATATACTTTATAGGGTCGGAAAATGAATATTTCTGTGCGCTGCAAAACTTGTGGCAACTATAATACTCCTCTGCAAGTAAAAATAAGGTATACAATAAGATTGGGCAAAAAACAATAACAAAAATTTGTCAATGCTCCGAGAATTATCCGACAAATAGGTTCGACGTCACACAGTGGCTATGCTCGATCCAATAGAAGACATCTTTGTCAAATGTTGCTAGTTGGCAGGGTTCCAAGACCCGAAAACAATCTTTGCATTAATTAATTCTGCTCTGTGATTACAAACTTCGCATCTCCAGTAAAGTGACCACTATAACTCATCGTCCTTAAAAATAATTTGGTGATTAACTCCTCACAGATTGGACAAGATCCTCCTGCGGTGGCTCCGCAGCATTTTCAAACGAAAAACGGTCCAAGGATGCCACAAAACCGCCTTTAATTTCGGACAAACGTTAGAGATTCACTGGGCTAACAAATTTGGTGATTGGGCGCTGGTAAAGTTGGCTGATTTCCTGCGTTAAAAAGGAACATAGCACGGGAAGGTATTTCTGGTTAAGTAATGGATACAGGTGGTGCAAGAATTGCAGGCCATTTGGACGAAGATCGGCCTCAACGCAGCTTTGGCCAGGTCACTTTGTTGGAAGATTGTGCCTAGGCCGACGTCTTTGAGTGATTTTACAAGCTTATTTTTGGCCCAAAATAGAAGAGCTGGACTTGGCTGGCATGTGGTTTCAACAAGACGGTGCCACGTGCCACAAAGCATGCGAAACAATGGCAAAATTGAGAGGCGAGTTCGGTGAAAAGTTTATTTCACGTTTGGGGCCGGTAAACTGAGTTACTTGGGTTTATGTTAAGGCTCATGTTTATAGGAAAAAGCCCGCAACAGTTGACGGACGAAAAGCCAATATTGAAGAATTTGTTTGTAACATACCGGCTGAGATGTTGGAGCGATTTGAGGCCCAGCCGCAGTCAACATTTACATGAAATTATCTTTAAACATTTACATAAAATTATATAGATCGTTCTATCGACTCAAATAAAGATTTCAAAAATTTTTCTGAATTTTATGTATTTTTTTTTAATCAAATCCGATAAGTTGCTCAAAAATCGCCTTATATTTACAAAATTTTGTGATGAACTTTGTGTGTTTGTGCTCAATTGTTAGCCTGACAGTAATAAAAATAGAAAGAATAAAATTTCTTCAATTGCCTTATTGAAAAACTCATTAAACCACCCATGGAAGTATTACACAATTCTCCAAGTTGGGCATTTATGATTTGCTTTCGGCACTAAAAACCAATATCTTTGACAAAGGCTTTGGTTATTGTGGTGGCTGCTTTGTTCGTGTGAATTATGTTGGAAATTTACACACACATTAACAGCTATGACCGCACACACACACCCACAAACACACACACACACACAGTGTGCATAAATCATGCTCGAGTTCTTGTAATTGTGTATGTGGGGCTTTGGGGTATCATTATTTGTGGTGATGTGCCTTTTTATTGCTTGTCCAGGTGAGATTGCCCCAAAAAGTATGCAACATTTCCGCTAAAGTGAGCCCCAGCTGGACAATTCGCCTATAATTTGATCAAAATAATGTCCCTTACCCCTGTGTGTGTATGTTTGTATGCCTTTTTTGAACAATTTTCAAGGTTGTATGCTCTTGAAAAGTTTTCAGGTGTTTGAGTGTGTGCGTAAACATGATTTTTTGGTGGCAAGTTTTATGGATCAAACGAAATTTTACCTTGAACGTTTCAAGTCTTTGGCAACTGATAATCAAGTTTCCAAATTTGATTTTATAACTTTAAAGCACGCACAGAGTTTCGTTGGTTAAGTTTCGTTTGCCTGTTGCTGCACTGTGACCCGCCAAGGAATAGGCAACGCGACTCACGCGCGTTAAACGTTCTAGCGTCTGGGAGTGCTTCCCAGCAAATGATGAGCCTTCGGCTCTGCTGAT
>JAEIFU010003410.1:0-28929 GCA_018904235.1 Lordiphosa stackelbergi | reverse complement strand
TATTCACACCGTTTGTTCGTGATTCAAAAACAGAGTTCTTGGTTTTTTTACTTAGTGTTTAGGCATAGTCAACGATAGTAATTGCTATTTGACCAGACACCCACGATTCCAGAAGTCTTCTTAAAAAAAGATCTTAAGATTTGGACTTCACAAATTTTCACTTAGAATTGCCGTCCCGGTGGGCACCAAAATCGAATGAAAGAGCGCTAAACTGTATAAATCAGCGTTGGCCAACGATAGCGAGGCCAAAAAGTCAGTTGTGCAAACATAAAGCGCCGTCAATTTGCTTCAACCTGACAATATCAAAGGCTAGCCGGCGACTGAAAGGCTTTTTGTTCTCTTCTCCTCAGCTTCGGCATGCGTTCGGCTCGTATATGTGTAAATCAGGGTTCCCCAAGAAAGAGAGCGCGAAAATGTAACTGTTTCTCTCTCCCCTCACTCTCTCAAAAACACAGTGAAGCATGACTTCGGCAAGCATTCGGTGTGAATTGGCGAGTATGTTCGTGTCCCAGGGGCTATGGCTGGGGAACTCTGGTGTAAATAGCGAAATTTCTTTGCCTCCTGGGGGAATCCAGTGACCATCGCTGGTATAAGTACATTTGTTGTTCTGGATTAACACACACAACAGAAACCAAGATTATTTAACCCTTTGAAAGTGTATAACCAAATATGAAACAAGTATATAGAAGATATAGCATTAGCATAATTAACCGATTCAATTTGTCTCAAAATTGTCTCAAAATTCAATCTATCCCTTAACATTTCTTTTTGCGTTCCCAAAACATTTGCCTATCAGGCTAATTAGTAAAAAAATTCTAAACTAAAAATAGTCTACATTTTTAGAAACGTTTCAAAACAAAAACCAGTCTAGAGAGAACTTGTTTAATGAAATCGAAAACTGCATTACAAAAATGGCATAAAAGCTGCTTTGCTTGATCGCTTTATCAGCTGACGCTGACTGAGAGGGAGGGGGGGAGCAGCACCCGCATTGCCATGCGACCGCAACCAAACCGACGACGACGACCATCAGAATAACTCGGTTCGCCCTTCTAAAAAAGCCCAAGCGCGCGCACACACACACACACTCACTTCACATTCCACTCAAACGGCCTAAAATTCCACTCAAAACCCAACGAAAAGCACTGTGACGTCAGCCTGCAAAAAGCTTTTTAACAGTTTTTTTTTCTCTTCAACTCGCGAATATTCTAAGCGCGACAGCGGCAACCACAAGCGACAACGACGTCAATTCATTTATTTTTCGAACGCGCAACACACCGGACGTACAAAACGAGCGCGTCGCATCGCAACTCAAACGAAAAATTGAAAAAAAATTGAAATAAATTTAATAATAAAAAAGAAATACAACAAAAGTGAAAAGTGTAGCGAATACATAAAGTGCAATTATTGTTGAAATCAATTGTAATTGAAAACTAATATCGAGCACGCAAACACGCAGTTGCCCAGTCGCGTTTAGAGGCGCCAATTGGTCAGGCCACCCTCCGACTGTACAACTGGTGGTCGTCCTACGCCTGTAGTCCCAGCTGCCTCTATGGTAATGCTGCGGTGCTAAAATATATTAAACATATTTTTTGTAGTTGTATTTTGGGTACGTTGAAAATTTACGTATGTACAAATGTATGTACCTAGAGGCTACTTTTTAAGCTTTGCTTGGCAAAGACTTTCTGCGGCTGCCGCTGACTCTGACTCTGTCGCTGCCTTTGTTGTTTTTCTCTTTTTTGCTGCTGCTGTTGCTGGTAGATAGAAAAAACAACGATTTTCACTTTTATTCGAGACCAGTCTGTCTAGGCCACACACACACACACACACACCATACAGACAAACATGCCGCGGTGCACCGTGCACCTGTTTGCAGCAGCCGCAGAAATACAGTTATAATAATGATAATACTTGATGATGTTTACTTGCCCGATAATGAGCAACAACAAGAAATTGGTGAAAATTGCAGCGTTAATTTATTATTTGTGAAAAACAAAAAAAATTTGCGAAAATATATTCACGGCTTTCGTCACTAGACTGTGCTTTTTCGATGCGTGTGTGTGTGTGTGTGTGTGTTTGAGAAGGAGCGAGAGATACGAGCAAATGTTGTGAAATTCATTAAGTGGTTAAGACACAGATGAGAAAGTAAACAATATTATTTAAAGTAATAAACAAAAACAACTAAAATGACAAATTTTAACCATATTTCATTTGTGAAAGAATCAAATATTTATGAATAAAATAAAATTGTGTTAAAAATGGGGAAAATAGATTTGAAACTTTGAAAACTAAGATTTTGGTTTAAAATTTAATCGTTTTAACTGTTCAACCTACGGTTTAGGGTTGGTTTTTCTGAAATTTGGCAATTAAAAGATTCAATAAAAGATTCGCTAAATATTCGCCAATGTGACACGAAACGAGGGTTTATGAAAAAATAAATACTTGCTGTCAAAAAAAGAGTGAAATGATTCTTTTTCCGTTTGTTTTCTATCCGAGAACTGTCAAACAATTGGACGTGCATTTGGTTAAACTCCCAACAACAGCAAATGTTTTCTAACAAGATTTTCCAATACAGAAAATTTTATTAAATTTTTGAATCTTCGAACCAAAACCTTTGGCTCAACTCTGCTACAATACGCTGCAGAATTTCAGTAAAAAAAAAGTTTTTCGTTTTGAAAATTACAAATTATTGGCTAATTACGCACATTAACACAGGAATGCAAACCGGATCTGAACCAAATCGAACCAAATCGTAACTGAACCACCCTTTCCATCTAATAAACCATCGAGAACCAAACCGGCATCCCTTTAAAAATGCTGAACCGAACTTAAAACCAATAATCGTAACGGTTCAATTTAGTTCAATTCACTTATGAGTTTTAAAACAAAAAGCCTCTAACTGCAGACAATGATGCTTGTGAATTTGTGAATTTTAATCGATTCCCTAAGTTCCTAATTTCTGATGGACCCTTTCCAAGGGAGAACAGTCATAGACCGAATTGATCCTTTAAGGATGGACTCGTCAAACGTTTTAAAAAATGTGATCCCGTTTATCCCAGCAAAATTACCCGTCGATCTCTTAATATACCTGTAAACAGACAGTATACATATAATTCTTTCTTAACTTATTTGTGCGCTTATCCTATTTGCTCTATGGGACGATATTTTTTAATATTTAGTACGAAATGTATCGTTTGTAAGGAGCGCTTACCGGGGGTGTCACAGAAATCTCTAGAGATTTTGACCCCGTTAGTTTGCAAATCGCTCGAAAAATCCTCCCCCATAAAAAAAAAAAAAATCCAATAAATAAAAACTACTCACAAAATAATAAAAAAAAAAAAATATTAATAAATTTTTTTTTAACAAAAAAAAAAAAAAAAACATAAAAAAAAAAAAATAAAAAAAAAAAAAATAAAAAAAAAAAAAAAAAAAAAAAACAACCAAATAAAAAAAAAAAAAATAAAAATATTAAAAATAAAAAATAAAATAATAACAAAAATAATTATCAAAAAATCCAAAAATAAAAAAAAAAACCATTCCCTCAACAAAAACCAAAAAATAAAAAAACCAAAAAAAAATAAATAAAAAAAATACTAAACCAAAAAAATAAACAAAAAATAAAAAAAAAAAATTTTACAATCAATTAATAAAAAAAAAAAAAACACCCAAAAAATTTCCCAAAAAAACAAATAACCGAACACCCGTTTCGGTAGGCGAAAAACCGTTTAATTAAAAACCGGGTTTCAAAATTTAAAAAACCGATCCAGTTTTTATCACATACTACGTTTATGCTATGAAATTCACGATTTCTTCAATTTGCAAAATCAAATTTATTCCTGTTTATGCAGCTTTTGTAAATTCACAAAATGACCACCTTTTTGGCAGATGTGGCAGCACCAACGCAAACTTAAGTCTGGATTTTAACAGGGTGGTAACACATAAAAGCGGGGATCAGCTGTTCGATTGTAAACAAAGGCAAATTGAAATTGATTGCAATGGAGGACATTAAAATATTTTTGATTAAAAGAGAAAAACGTACAGCACAACTTATGCAGAATGTTCTACAGTGGATGCATAAGCGAACGATGTCGTTGGTACAAGCCAGACGAGCATTCCAGGCGAAATGCAGCCTTCTACTCATGCAGTATTATCCAGCTGCCATAGGAGCGGCTAAAATGTTTAAAAATGTTGAATCTCAGCAACAGGAACTGCGTCATTTTCAGATATTTCGTCGTTGACAAATGCATCGGACTCCGTTGACGAATCATCCTTTACATTTTGAAAAATTGAGTCAAAATCGTCCACAGATGTGTCGACACCAACAGCCGCTGATACAGTTCGTTCAAGTGGGTGCAGTTCTCCCTTCCAGAAGTTTTTTTTAAGCATCCGAAGCTTAGTTTTTACTTGCTCTCTACATTTAAACATATTTTTAGCCTTTAAATTGTCGGAAAGAGTTTTGTATATGGCGTTGTTTCTTTTAGTTTTTCCATCGAGTTGGCTTAATATGTTGTTTTCCTTTACTAAGCCGAGCAATTTGGCCACTTTATCGTCCGCCCAAAACGATCGCTTGCTCTGAAAATTCATATTTATGTACTTGAAACTTATTATTATGTGCGCAAACAATTGGCTAAAATTTATGAACAGCTGTTTGCTAAAGCACAATGTTACCAGACATTGAGAAAAAAGATCTGGTAGCATCTGCGCAACTTAAGTTGGCTACTCCACAGCATTTCATGAATTGACGTCGAATTCATAGTCAACTTTCGTGTGTAAGTCGAATTCATGAAATGGTGTTTATGCACGCACTTTCGGACCCATTTCATGAAATGATTTTGCAAAATGAGCATAGCATAAACGTAGTAAAAACATAATAATAATATACATAAAGTGAATTTTCCATAATTAAGCCTGGTACCCAGCACGACAAAATATTCCTTTCGTCACAGTATTTCACATAAATACAGCCATGCTCCCAGTTTCGATTTCGCAAAAATTTTACGATTTGGTCCTTAAATCGCAAAAGTAGGTGCTCCGAAATTCGCAAATCGCGCAATTTCGCCGATATTAAACCGGCGACGTATGAGTCCGTGAATTGAAAAGTAAATGGAAAATGTCGCTAGAGATAAGAGCTGCCTTCCTATGAACCAATTTTTGAACATTCTGTGACTATTTTAGATTGTTTTTGTGGAATCTCTTATGCAATTTGAATTAAACTCTTGTCTTAAACAATTTTTTTCCTAACCCTCGCAAAATTGCACAAGCCGCAAAATACCTTTGGTCAACAACGAATTTGCGATTTGGATGGGGCGATAACCGATAAATTTGTCGATACAGCTGCTTCTGCCAGGTTGGAAAGCGGAATGAAACAGAATCGATATTAAAAACTTGCGAATTTGGGAGCACTTAAAATTAAATTCGTACGAATTTGTTAAAATGAGCAAATCGTAAAAGTAAGTGAAAGTCGTTAAAAGAACACCTCAAAAAAAAACAAAGGGGTGTCAACTATTATGAAATACTGTGACGAAAGGAATTCTCTGTCGTTCTGCGTACGGGGCTTTAAGTGATCCATTTAGAAAATTTTAGTGAAATTTGATTTACAGAATTTGGCATTACCCAGCCAAACCGAAAAGTGAAACCTTAAAACCATCCTCTCTCATTTTCGATCGTTTTGTTTGGAATTGTGGATTCTCTCTCTTATGTATCTAGTGTCAATCTGGTTTGGTCCAGTGGTTTGCAAAAGTAAATGGAGAGCAATTTCATGCGGAATTTTTAAAAAGTAGTGGAATTTTGAGAATGTGCCGAACTGTTCAACTGTTTAAATTATCCCTACTTGGGATTTAATAGTTTATTTCTGAATCATTTGTGAATAATTTGATGCTGAAGAAAGTCTTCAGGCCTCTGTCAAAGTGTTAATCAAATGTGTTAATTCCATGCAAATGTGGGATTATGCCATGTCAGTGAAAGTCATACACTTAGTAACTTTATTAATCGATGTTTAAAGTGGTCCTGCAATTGAAATGGAATGAACGGACTCTAATTGAGACTGAATAATTATAACATAAAATATTTGGTGTTCCATAATTCAAGGGCAGTTACTGATTCCGAATGAAAATGCAGTAACAATTATAATAAATAGCAAACAATTGCTTGTGTACGACGTCAATAGCAATTAATAGGTATATAAATAATTGTCTGGCAGCAACAACAACAACAATTGTAACCCAGAGTGAGACACCCTGTGTGAACGGAGCCACGCGGCAGTTCCCAAAACAAAAAAGTTATATTGCTTAAGCGTAAATTAAGTCATTCAAGACTAAAGTTTGTGTGTATTTGTGTGGTGTGTGTTATGATATGTGCATATAAATATACTAACAAAAATTTGCATGCGACTTGTGCAAATCGCCGGGTTAACTAAGTTGTTTAAACTGTGAATCATGCCGACACGCAAAAATACAATTCCATTTGAATAATAATTTACTTCTAAATGCTCTCTTCTCTTCTACCTACATACACATATCTAAGTCTATACATTTCATGTGCCAGAAAATTTAACTCACAAACAAAATGATAAAAACCAAAAAATATAAAAAAAAAACTCATGCGAGAGATAGAGCTAAACGATATAATAGCACTTGCACACACACACGAACACACACGAAACAGAAGCCAAAGCAGAGAAATATAGAGAAGGAATACATATTATGGGTATATGGGTATTTGGGGTATGGGCTATGGGCTATGGGCTATGTATGGGATCCACGATAACAACGCGGAAATTTCTATGCCAAATATTTTGTTGTTGGCGTCCGACGACAACAAATTTTGTATTTTTTTCGAGCCAATAATAAAACTGAAAAATAGCTCAGAATCAAATGGGCAAACCGCGTAGGCCGGCCGCATCGCATCGCAACACACAAACAAATTTAGCAAATTTAAAGCAAATTAATTAATTAAAAGAAGCCCCGGGGCGGCATTTGACATTGGTTCGATAAAATGGCGCATAAATAAAACAACGAAACACAACCAAAACCCACCAAAGACTGCACTAAAAATGTGTTCACATAACTCTGCCACAATGTATAGAGAGAGAGGGGAATGTGTCTTTTGATAAAAGATACATTATCACAACAAAACTTCCCACCTGCCACAGAGTTGAAGAAAAACACTTGAAATATTTGTAAATTTTTGTACAATTAGCAATGCAGTTTTCATGTCGTTGTGCTGTAAGAGCTTTTAAAAATGGACAAGAGACATTTATAACTCTTTGTTTATTAATTTCGATGGAAGCAAATCCCTTAACTTTAGCTTTAAAACTAAGGGGGACAGGAAATCAAAGCTAACAAAGTAGACAGACCGGTATAGAAGCCACGTGAATAAGGAGCAAACTTTGAAACACTAAGGAACTAATTCTAAAAACCACTTCTTTGTAATAGGTTTGTCCATATTGTGTCGGTATATATAGGTTTTTAATGTATACGGATCTCTTCCAACCAAATTCCAACCCAAAACCAATTCTCGTCTTTCCCAAAGTCTTTCATGTTAATCTAAACCAACCACATCAGTGGCGCCGTTTAGCGATTGTGGCGCCATCTGTTTGGCAGCCAGCGCATAAAATTAAGTTAAGTCATTAAGGCAAGTTATACCTCAGGTTTGGCGCCAACAAATATTCAAATTTTGAATTTTATTTATGAAGAATATAAATTTAATTTGAACTATAATTTCAAAATGCATCATAAAACATTTATCACAATCAAAAAATTTAAGTTGAACATCAAATTAACCCATAACTAAAATTAGGAAAAATTTTTTGCGAGAGATGCAGCCCTGTCTTTAGCGATGGAACTTTAATTGGAACAGTTTCTGTTCTAACTAGATTTTCAAATAAGAAAATGAAATCTCTTGAAGTTCTGGGACACCGACGGATTTTTCGAGCGATTTGCAAAGCAACCGAGGTCAAAATCTCTAGAGATTTCTGTGACACCCCCGATAATAAGATTTTGATATATGGGCATTTCCGAAATAAGGTCTACCTGGAGCCAATTTGTAAAGTTGTGCTCCTATGACCACCCATGGCCCCAATGTCAGCACCAATCCTGGAAACCGGTCCTTAACCGAACTTAACTTTAGATCCGGTTCGGTTTTTTGACCCTCCGAGGAGTCAAACACCTCGAACCTGAATTGGAACCGGACCACTTTTTCGAAAAATTAGATTCGGTTCACCAAATTATGTAGTTTTTCAACGACACATTTCATTCACTTAAATTGATATTAAATAGTTTCAAAATGATACTTAAAATGGAATAATATGTTAAAAACATATCGATTTGAAATTTTTAACATATCAATTTGATACATTTTCATATCGACGTAAAATTGATATGAAAAATATCATTTTTTTTTCTCGGTGTAGAAATTCCTTGTAATCTGACTTGTTTTATTCAAGAAGTTCTCCAATCCTACGATATTTCTATAGGTCAAATTTATACTATCACCGTCAATCAAAGAGCGAATATGATTTAAGCTGGAGAACTTTTTTAAAAAAGAGTTAGAAAGAATATATAGACTGCAATGTTAATAAAGATAAGGTTCTCCACTTTACATACCTCAATAGAATACCTAAAGGATACTATAATTACAGTTTGTTGTGCTGCACGCAGTATAAACTTAGTTTACGATTTTTAAGGGTTCGCACTATTTAATATTACAGACATGCCGAAGCTCCAAAAACAAATTCCTAGTGAGAGTTAGCATTAGCATTTGACAACTAAAATTGACTTTATTGAAGTATAGAATATTATTTTTAAAAATAAATATTTGTAGAAGGCTGGTTAGTTATTTTTATTCTTAAAGAGTCTAGAATAATGTCAGTTCTCGCTCGACACGGTTTTCTACCTTCCATACAATCGATAGCCCGTTCCGACCAATGTCCGCGCCCGCTAAGAAATTCTATCGGACTAGACTAAGCAACATGTTTGCGGGTCTACTAGACTATTTGTAAATAGTATTAAGTGTTGATAACTCATTTTTCAACCCTAAATAACACGATGACACGACATATTTATAAATCGAAACTATTCTTTTATATTCTCAAGCTAACCGAGGCTCGAATCAAAACCCTGTGTTCAGGGGTTCCGAGAACCGGTCCACAAACCGAACCTTAGACTTTACAATTGGTTCGGTCTATAAAAGTGTTTTAATGGAAGTCACTAAAGGAAATTCAGAGGTCAGAGGCAATACCATGGTCACTTTCATGGATCCATATTGTGTGGGATTGGAGGTATAAGCAGTGTCGGTTATTGTTGACTGCGGGAACAGACCATTGAGACAGCCCAAAACGTATCGGAAGATTAGAATTAGCACATTAAGCCAGAGGTAATATTCATAGCCACAGCCAGCTCCACGGACTGAGGATCATACTCGCCGGGCGTATTGGTTGAATACGATCTGATAAGGTAGCTGTTAGGTGTGCATCGGAAACTATCCCGGTAAGCCGGAGGAAACACTACTATAATAGGCTATGGAGACTGCAAAGGCTTAGGGCTGTTTGGCCGTGGGCTGTGGAGGTTACGGAGGGTAGAACTTGGGTGGTGTGCACAAATGGGGCAATTGGCACACCAACCACATCCAAGGGAGAGCCACCGAAAAAGATTCTCTGCCACAAGTGATGCAGCTGCCGGTATCGAAATGCTTTTTATTGGTCAGATTCCATAAGAATGGTTGAGACTCGCCCACTTTGATCAGCTCCTCTTGTTTGTCCCCATCGCAGCTCTCCAAATAATTGTAGTTTTGTTTCTTTAGCCTTTTTTGCTTAAATTTTGGTCAATACTCAAAGGTACCAAACAAGTTTCATAATTTCCAGACCTCCTTCGACAATTTATCAGCAAGTTGGCAGGTCTATGCTTATTGTCATAGCAAACTGTTGCTTGCTCAGTACCCGCTCTGACAATTTTCAAGAGCGAATTTCCTAAGCTATGTAATAAGGAAGGGCTACAACAAAATTTCGAGCGTTTGAGTACCTAGCTTAAAAAATAATAATTTTCAAATGGGCATATTAAAGTTTAACACAAACAGGGCTCTGCCTATACAAACTTGTTACTTGACTAATTTAACGTACGTATCGAAAAATAGGGTTATTTCAATTTCACGAGAAATATCCCCGATTTAACGTAACTTTTTCTGTTCTTTACGTTGGAAAATAATTGGGTAACAATACATCACCGTTTACAAGACTTATTGCGTTTTGAATTCTGTAACGTACAAACGAAATCCTGAAGATATATCAAAAACGGTGGTTCCTAGTCGTAATAATGATAGATTTTCGGATACTTCAACAAAATAAGCTGGCTTTAACGTGAAATTGAATTACGACAACGAAAAATAAATCATACACAGAGAAAATTATCACGTTCTAAAATCATAACCAAATGGTCATGATTTTGGTCTGTTTTTTCCGTTCATAAAACGTGAACGGTGGTCATGAAATGCGAAAAAGTGTTCATGAAATATGTAAATATTTTTGTTTTTTATGTTTTCAGTGCTTGTTAACTTTTATTTATTATATAGGACCAAAAAATATAACCCAATTTAAAAAACACCTAAAAAAAATAAAATTAAAAAAAAATAACAGGACACAACGGGGATTTGAACGCACGACTTCGGCTTGCTAAGCATTCATTTTTTAATTGGATATTGTCGCTGTCTGTCGCGTGAGCTCAATGGTCGTGTAGGTTAAAATCCGTTCAGTCTCTTCGAGCTCCGGAGTTCAAGTCCCACACTAGGTGAAGCAAGAAAATTTCTCGAATTATTCGAATTAATAAATAATTTTAATAAAATTTAGCTACAGCTTAGAAAAGGTTGTGGTTGTTGGAACGCGGTGGTGTGTGGTCTGGTTGGTTGGTTGGTTGGTGGTCGGTCGTCCCTTCCTTCCTTCCTCGCCCTTCCTGAGAACCACCCTGGAGGAGAGGAGGCTTCTCCACATTCACTTATCTATAATATACCTATGGTTAATATTTTTTTTTCGCCGGCAAAGCGAGAACAAAATGTTATTGAAACAAGCACATAATGTTTAACCTTTCATGTGTGAGAACAAAATGTTCATAGCATAGTGTGAACGAATGGCCTTGTTCACCAGCATACATCAAACATCAGACATCATCCATCAAAAAAAGTTATGTGGCTCTTGTTGAACGCTTTGAAGAAAATTTAAGGTAAAAATGGTATGCATGAATGCTATCGTTTTGATTTTAATCAAAATCACAAAAATTAGCAATCATATTTGCACTTCAAATTCGTTCACTTCAACAATTGAACTTGATCCATCGATTTGTGCTGGTGAACACGGCCAATGTTCATGAATATTGAAAAAGCTTGCTTAGCAGTCTATCGTCAACAAAAGTTTTTCTTCCAACACATTTTCTGGGAACAACTTTGCACTTGAATTTGTATCAAAAATCAAATTTCACTTAACAGAATCGGTACGGAAAACTATTTCACATTAGAATGATTAAAGACCCCCGCTGTATATATATATTTAACTGTAGTGTGAATACCAACCTAATTCCCTGCATCTTTCTTCTTCTTCTACTTGCAGAGCGGGACATTAGACGGAGCCGAACCGTTATATCATCAGCAACGCAACAACAGAATGGACGTGTATCAAATCGACGATGGTTTCCACTCAGATGGTGGCACTGAAACGCCACCACCCTCTCCAAGCTCTGGTTCATCCATAGCCTCGACTTCGGATCATGGTTCGTTAGAGAGTGTGGATACTGGGGGAACACAACGTCTCGCTGTCTTATCTTTCGAGCAAGTACGCAAATTGCACAATGTTATGGACGAGAAGGTGGCCATACATGGACGTGGCAATTTTCCCACATTGGAGGTCACACTGAAGGACCTGGTGAATCTGGTGCGGCGCAAATTGGAGGCCGAGGTGAATGCCGGCGGAGCGGGGGTGTTAGTCAAGGACATACGCCTGAATGGTGGAGCAGCTAGTCATGTTTTAGCCAGCGAGGATCAGCCATATAACGATTTGGACTTGATATTTGCCATTGAGCTTAGTTCGCCGCGTGTGTTTGACCGCGTAAAGACGGCGGTGTTGAACACGCTGCTCGATCTGATGCCCGAGGGGGTGTGCAAAAGAAGGATTTACACGTGCTCCCTAAAGGAGGCCTATGTGGGCAAGATGGTAAAGGTGAACAACAACAATGATGGGGATCGCTGGTCTCTCATATCGCTGGGCAATTCACCGGGTCACAAGAATGTAGAGCTGAAGTTTGTGGACACGATGCGCCGGCAGTTTGAGTTCTCGGTGGACTCGTTTCAGATTGTGCTGGACTCGCTGCTGTTGTTCTATGACTGTGCGGCTTTGCCCATTTCGGAGAATTTTTACCCTACAGTGGTGGGTGAATCGGTGTACGGGGACTTTCAGGAGGCGCTGTATCACTTGCAAAAGAAACTGATCTCAACACGCCAGCCGGAGGAGATACGAGGCGGTGGTCTGCTCAAGTATTGCAATCTGTTGGTGCGCAACTACAAGGCCGTGGACTCGCAGCTAATCAAGACACTGGAGCGTTATATGTGCTCGCGCTTCTTCATCGACTTCCCGGACATTAATACGCAAACGACAAAACTGGAGGCCTATTTGCGTAATCATTTCTGGGGCGTGGATGAGGAACCGCTGCAGTATCAGTATCTGATGCATTTACGCGAAGTGGTGGAGATGTCCACGGTGTGTCTGATGGGACACGAGCGACGTCAGACATTGCATCTGATACAGTCACTGGCCGCCCAGGTTCTATACCAGAAGCAGGAGAAACAGCAGCAGGAGCAGTACCAACAGCAACAGCAGCAACAGCATCAACAACAGCAACAACTGCAACAGCAGCGTCATCAGTTCCTGGATCCAGCGCAGCAGCAGCAGCAACAATCTACGGCTCCCACACAGACTATATATGTGCAACAGGCCACTCCAGTTAACTGCTGTACGAACAGTTCAGAGCAGGCAGGAGCAGCTGGTGGAGGGACAACAGCAACAGCTCCGCCACCACAAACCATACAAATACAGGCGGGTCCCCCTGGCCTGATTTATGCCAATGGCGTCTACTATGCACCTGTGATTCCCAGCACCATTTGCACCTGCAACTCAACCTGGCTGAGCACGTGATTGGAGCAGCAGCAAATAAAACCAACGTCAACTACAACACCAACATACACCAACCACTTCTACACTAAACCACCAACACCACCAACAACACACAGAATTCAAATCCCAGAATTAGAACCCAACAGCAAGGCAAGAGGAAGGCAGCAGCCGAATCCAAATGAGGGCCATCTGGTTTTGTTAACACAGCAGTTTAACCTGGAGGTGCCCGTCTATGGTCTGGAGAGTGGACAATTTGCATATTTCTATCCGCATGATGGGTCCCAGCCCAAAATGTTGCTGGTGGGCGAGAACTCCTATGTGCAAGTGACCCGGCAGCAACAGCAGCAAAGGCCATCAATATAGAAAGTAGAACCAGCGGCTTTTCCTTTCAATTTCATATGGAATAATTTGAATTTTCATACGGTGTAAAACTTACTGTTCCTTTCACACACACAAACACACACAAAAACACACTCACACAGACGTTTGAACTTCAGACTGAAGCCGCTGTTAGAATTGTAGGAAAGAAAATGGGCCTGCTGCAAAAAAAACCTAAAAAAAAAATACAAAAAAAAATATAACTAAAATTTGGCTCTCTCATAAACTTATAATCTATCTATATATATATATAAATATATATACATAATTGTCATTTGCGTTGCTAAAAAATTGAATTTGTAATACCCTGTCCAAAAATATTGTTTGCCCCCAACACACACCCCCCATACTTTTTTATAATAAAACCCTTAGAAAAACCGACAAGAAAATGCAGCTAATGGCTTAATTCTCCCCGCTCCTCCCCGCTCCACCCCATATACAAATACATTTTTTAATAGTTATACGAATATTTAGTATGTCAAGAAAGTGTTTTGACACAGGAAAAAATTCACATTTTGCACTTTTATTGCAAAAAAAAGAGGCTTTCTAAATATTGTAAAATGTTGATCTTATTTTATTCTGATTCTGTATCGTCCCTAGAAATAGTATGCAAAAAAAAGTATCCAAATCCATCTAGTTTTAACATTTTAAAAAATATAAAACAAAAAAAAACTAAATTTTAAAGTGTCAAGAAAGTGTTTTGACAAAAGTCAAAACAGTTATATCTTCAGTACAGGAGCTTAAATGAAAATAAAGATTAATGATTCTAGACAAGTTTGACACGCTGAACTCGATTCTGGTTATATAAACTTCATATCTTTCATGGATTAGATGTAAATTTTATTTAAAATGCAGAAAATGGCTAATTTTACCCCTTTCTAGTCAGAGCTCGCAAATAACTGTTAACCGTTTGCCCCTTTGCGGTCTGCGCGCAAACATAACCAAAAAAAAAGCATGCACGCTTGCTCTCCCTCTGAGCAGAACACTTTGTTTCGATTTGTTTTGGTTTTCAGTTGACCGTTCTCAGTTGAGCTATTCTAGTTGTGCTCATTCAATAACAACATTCAGAGAGCGATCCGAGTGAGCGCTCGCACATTAACAGTCAGCAGATGAGCAAAAAAACGAACGGCTCAAAGTAAACGCTCTTTTTTCTTTGTTTGTGTTTGGCTTGTGCGGCTCAGAAGCCCAAGCGAACGCCTCATTCGCACACACACGCATACAAATGCAAATGACTTTTATTTTCTTCGCTCGCGTTCAAACGGTCTGCAAATGAGCAGAGCAAAAGGGCAACAATAAAATTGGTTGTTCTCTGAGCGCAGACCGATATATTCAAGAGACGAGGTGAACGGTTCCTCTCTGACTTTTTGCTCAAAGGGTCCGTATATAACAGTTATTTTTGGACAACGAAAAACGGTCAATAGTTATTTGCGAGCTCTGTTTCTAGTACATTCGAATCTTATAGAAATCATCTAATTTTCAAATTTTTGATCTTAACATTAAATAGTTCGTACCAATATGTATAAAATATAATAAATACTTTATTCATTTCATAAGCTATAAGTTCATGATCAATCCGCAAAAAATTGCTGATTTGTATGAAATTTTATAAATGGGTGAGAGAATTCAACAGAATCGGTTGGATTTTTAAGAAAAACGCCCTATAATCCAAAATTCATATAATATTTAATATATTTTTTCAAATTTGAGGGCGTGTACCGCCTTTTTCTCATATTTTTCATTAGCCAAGCCTTACAACTACACTATTGTTAAATCGAAAAATTCCTTATATTGTGGCCGATGAAACAGATTTTGTTCATTCCTTTTGTACTCTAGGTTTGATGCCATATTATCAAGAAAAAAATAATTTTCAAAATAATCCGATTTCTACAAGATTCGAATGTACCAAAAATGGGTAAAATTAGCCACTTTTTGCATTTTAATTTAAGTTTGCAGCTAATCCATGGAGGATATAGAGTTTATATAACCAGATTCGGGTTCAGCATGTCAAAATTGTCTAGAATCATTAATTTTTGTTTCCATTTCAGCTCGTGTACTCAGGATATAAGGGTTTTGACTTTTGTCAAAACCAGAGATTAAAACCGTAACCGAAACAGTAACCCTTAACCGCTAAAAACACTTTAAAATTTGTAACCGAAACCGTAACCGTAACCGAAAAAAAATTTTTTCTTATAACCGTAACCCTATAACCTTTATTACCATAACCGGTTATCAAAACCGAAACAGAAACAAATATACGGGTTAATTTCGGTTTTCCTCTAATAATACAAATTTTTATAAACGTAAATCAGTGCCTCTACATTAGGACACAAAAGTGTGGCTGTATAAGTGAGCAAGCGAGCTCTCTCCAAACTACAGACTAAAACTTTCAGTGCAATTCAGTGTTCAGCGATTCACACAACCATAAGTTCGCGCTTGCATAAAAACATGAGTGACGAGAAAGAGTGAGTGCAGCTAACCAAAATCTTTACCCTCCTTGTCTTTCCATATACATATGTATGAGATATTAAACTGGATGCGGGCTAGTTTAGTCGATTCAAAAATGTACGACTTCGGCTCAAATTTGGCATCAGCTAATTCTGATTTTTTCTGTAACCTTACGTTCTATCTGGATTCAATGTTAATTTGAAATAAAGATCAACTCAGCATTGACCAATCTATAGTTTCACGAATTATTGTTTAGAGAACCAAGTCTGTTCGAGAATGATGCTTACCTATGAGCAATATTTCTTGATCCGAGACATAATGTGTCTTTATCTGTCGAGCAGAAAGTTAGCTGTATTAAATGGTTGGATAACCATAATTTGATTGAATTATCAGGGGAAAACAGTCCAAGTCCAAGTTGGTCGGAGATTTTCAAAAGTTCTAATTAAAAATAATCGGATATTAAACAATATTTCCAGATTTTTTTGAATTATCAAAAGATTTGCTAGCAGTACCACCCACACAAATAAGCGTGGAGCGTTTGTACTCAGGAGTAGAATTTATAATGAGTCTGAGTAATGAGTAATGAGTAATTTTGTCTGC
This sequence comes from Lordiphosa stackelbergi, assembly GCA_018904235.1. Classification (NCBI taxonomy): domain Eukaryota; kingdom Metazoa; phylum Arthropoda; class Insecta; order Diptera; family Drosophilidae; genus Lordiphosa; species Lordiphosa stackelbergi. The sequence goes on along the minus strand of JAEIFU010003410.1, from coordinate 12,362 downwards.
ATGAATTGTCAAATTGATATTTTATACTAATAACCGTAACCGTAACCTAAACCCGAAACAGAATGGGGTTAATAACCGTAACCAGTACCGTAACCGATATTCCACAACCGTAATATAACCGTAACCGGAAAAAAACGATCGGCCAAAACAGTAACCGTAACCCAAACCCGTATTCGTTTCGGTTTTAATCTCTGGTCAAAACACTTTCTTGACACTTTAAAATTGCGTTTTTATTTATTTTATATTTTTTTAAATGCTAAAACTAGATGGATTTGGCTACTTTTTTTTGCATACTATTTCTAGGGATGATACAGAATCAGAATAAAATAAGAACAAAATTTTACCATTTATAAAAAGCCTCTTTTTTTTGGAATAAAAGTGCAAAATATGAAGTTTTTTCCTGTGTCAAAACACTTTCTTGACATATACTGTATTCAATTTTTGTAAGCTAAAAAACCAGAAATTCCAAGCAAAAAAAAAAAAAAAAAATCATGAATGAAATATGTAAATATTAGTCAAATGTAGCAAGTCGACTTAAACAAAAAAAAAAACTTGAGGGAAACATGTGTATTTATATATATATATACCATATTTATATATGAAATGTACAATCAGAGTGAAGATTATTGGGAAATTAATTGCTCAACAAAATGTATCCATCAGCTATCAAAGACAACTGTTTCCTCTGAACTCTAAACAAAACCTAATCTGAAACTCTTGTGTGTTTTTTATTAATTTTTTGAATTTATGTATTAACTTTTAGTTTACCACCACTTTTTTTGTGACATAATTGATGTGTGTATAATGTGCTGTATGTTGATTGTATGTGTGTATATATATATCATCCAATGTATTCCAATTGCAAAACTGGGTTTTTTTTTTTATACATACATCTAACACGAAAGAGAATATATATATATATCTTATAGTATAGTACCTTAAGCCTGTAGAGAAGTGGACAATTTTTTGAAAGAAAAATCTAGCAAGTACTTTTACAGCAGACACACAACAGATTTAGAGTTCGAAATGTAAATTCAAAAGCAAATCAATCAACCCTGTATTGAGATTTGTATATAATCTATACTTAATAATGTATATCTATAATTATGATACGCCCCACACACTACCACACACAGACACACCACACACAACACAATATATAAATCTTACTTACCTACATATTACATATATTAGTAATGATAATGTATCTATATCTTATACAACAATTACCATACATATTACTTCTGTGCGCTTCTTGCGATCTAAGGAATTTCAATAAAAACAAACAAAAAATACCTAAAAAGTATAAAAAAACACAAAAAATACAAAAAAAACAACAAAAAGTATTCCATGGCCTTTTCTTTTATGGAGGGGGGGGAAGAGGGGACTAGATTTTCCAGTTGGGACATACAATTTTGGCCTTTCTGTTTCCTCCTTTCCAATTTTGCTGTTTGTGGAAACATCTGCTGCTGCTGCTGATTATGACAGAAACTGCAGCTTCAGTTGTTGCCTGGCTTTCGCTTGCGTTTCACTTTTGAACATACATTTTAATTGTATAATTTTTCGTTGACCAAAAAAAAAAACTAACTAACTAGCTGCAGCATCCACTAATGTCCGTGTTGGATGAGCTGATAAAAAAACATATAGTGGGCTTGTTCCGCAGAATAATTGATCCTGAGCAGGTATCAGAAAAAAATTTTGCATCTAGTAGTTTTTTGCTGTTGGAAGGAGCACGTTTAAAGTAGCGAACTATTTCTTTGATACATGCTCCTGTATCATGATACCTCAAATTGGCTATTATGAAGCCGCAGTACCAAGTTTAGTAGGAAGATTTTTGCAAATTTATACTTGATCATGGAGCAAGTTGTTCTGCTGAACACGGTCGATAATTTATTTACTTTGATTAACTTGTCAACAGGGGCAAATGAGCAATCAAGAGTTGGTTGCGTATACTTAATATGTAAGTATTTAAAGCCATTTAAGCATTCTAGCATGCAACTTTCAGTCACTGTGCCTGTTAATGCTCTCTCAGTTAATGTAAAAGCTTCTTATGACTACCGCCCAAAAGCAGGCTATATTATTGTCACCTTCTGCTGCTGATTTTGCTGTTCGCCTGGTATTTCAAATGTGTGTTGTGGCTCTATCTATTTGAACTTTTGATCGTGGTTTCATTAGAAAAATCTTCCATTCCCGCCCAAAAGCAGGCTGTGTTTTTTTTTCAGTTTCTGAGGTAATTCACCTGCTGCTGATTCCTGTTCCCCTGGTACTTTTTGATGACAATCGAGTGAAAGTAAACTTCACGGAGGTAACATCCCGAAACTCTAGGCCAATAAACATTGCATACTTTTGGGGGCAGCAACAAAATTTCCGATTTTTTTATCAAAACCTATACAAATACTTAAAGTGGCATATCTTCATGGAAAAAAATCGTAGAAATGTTTGGTTTTGTTTATTTTAAAGTAAAATAGTAGTACTTTCCTTATATATCAAAGAGAGTCAAAATAAAACTATAGCTTAACCACAAAATGCGTCTAAAATGTATCAAAAAGAACTTTTTTTGGCAACTTTTTAGAAAAATTGCTTTTACATACACACTCCCCCAGCAATTATAAAAATTAATCTATAAAAAAAGCATATTGTCAAACTTTGCCGTTCGGATTCGGCATTAAACTTTAGGTCCCTTTCTCTTGTGCGAAAAATTTAAGGCACACCACGATTAGAAGGAAGCTGGGCTTAGGGCCGTTGTGACACTTTTACATTACCTCCTTACATTAGTCATACATTTAATATATGGTCAACCACTTTTGTATATTTTGTATGAAATATATAGAATATAGCGTGTTCGGATGATTGTATGTAGCCTTTTACCTCTCTTTTACATTACATATTCTGTTGCGCATGACAATATAGGTTCACAAAAAGAGTGATTTTTTATTTATCTTTTTGGCAACACTGGTTTAAACAGCTCACGTCTTGTGTTTTCTTTCACTGTCAAACATCTTCAGTTTGGTCTATAATTTAACCATGAATCGTCTTACAAACGAACAACGCTTGCAAATTATTGAATTTTATTATCAAAATGCTTGCTCTGCTAAGAAAGTTCATCGCGCTTCTTTCATTTTATGGTCAGTTTAATCTACCCACTGAAGCGGCTATTCGGGCTATTATGACTAAATTTCGCACCAAATTTACATTGTTGGACATAAAACCACCAACACTCATACATAGAGTGCGAACTGAAGAAAATATCGCAGCTATATCGGTCAGTGTTAATGATGGTCATCAATTATTAATTCGTCGCTGTTTGCAGCAATTGGGCCTCTGTTACTCAACAACGTGGAAAATTTTGCGGAAGGATTTAGGTGTGAAGCCTTTAAAATAAAGCTGGTGCAAGAATTGAAGCCGAACGACCTACCGCAAAGTAGAATTTTTGGTGAATGGGCTCTTGAAAGATGGCCGAAGATCCACTTTTTACCGAATAATTGTGTTCAGCGACGAAGCTCATTTTGGCTCAATGGGTACGAAAATAAGCAGAATTGTAAATTTTGGAGTGAATATCATCCAGAAGCATTGCAAGAGCTACCAATGCATCCAGAACAAGTGAGAAAGTCGGTCAAGCCCGACTATAACATTCTCTGTACCCGGTGTATATGCTGAATGCGTCGCTGCCGACTGTGTTCATCTGAAGTTTTTTCTCTCTCTCTCTCTTTGATGCAGCAATGCGGTGTTGTTTGCGTGTGTGTGGGAGGCGTCTTTATTACACTTTTTTCTCATAACTGGAGAACCGCTCATCCGATCTTTATCATTTCTTCGGCAAATAGATGGATATTACTAATGACTAACTATCTCTAGAGGTACGAATCATCTATCTACAAAACTGTGGGATATATGACGTTTTTTCGAAGTGAGGGGGGGGAGGGGGCGTGGCAAAAATTGAAAATAAACTTGATCTGCCTGCAAGTATAAGAACCATTTGTCCCATACATGTCAAACATCTATCTCTTACCATCTCTGAGATCTGTTTGTTCATACGAACGGACAGACGGACGGACAGACGGACGGACAGACGGACGGACAGACGGACATGGCTATATCGACTCGGCTGTTGATGCTGATCAAGAATATATATACTTTATAGGGTCGGAAATGATTCCTTCTCCCTGTCACATACTTTTGCACAAACTTAATATACTCTATGTACCTTCGGTACAGAGTATAAAAAGTCACAGTTTGGTGCGGTTTATGGGCTGGTGGCATCATTGGACCGTACTTCAAAGATGATGCGAATCGTAGCGTAACTGTGAATGGTGAGCGCTACCGTGAGATGATATCCAACTTTTTTTTGCCCAAAATGCAAGAGCTTGACTTGCATGACATGTGGTTTCAACAAGACTGTGTCACATGCCACACAGCATGCGTAACAATGAACTTATTGAGAGGCGAGTTCGGTGAACATTTTATTTCACTTTCGGGACCGGTCAATTGGCCTCCTAGATTGTGCGATTTAACGCCTTTAGACTATTTTTTGTGGGGCTATGTTAAAGCTCATGTCTATACAGACAAGCCCGCTTCAATTGACGCATTGGAAGACAACATTGAAGCATTTATTCGTGAGATACCGGCCGAAATGTTGAAAAGAGTATGCCAAAATTGGACTAAGCGGATGGACCATTTGAGGCGCAGTCACGGTCAACATTTGCATGAAATAATCTTCAAACATTAAATTATATGTACCGCACTATCGATTCAAATAAAGATATTCATGCATTTTTCTGAATTTTATGTTTTTTTTTTTTAACTTTCCTATAACTCTTAAAATCACCCTTTAGAATGAATTCACATGCAGTTTGAGCAGCATTTTCCAGTCGAATGTTCGAGACATAAGAAAAGCATTATCCATATCCGAGGCCGAACTAAATTTACCCAATATATGTAGGTTTTGGGGCCAAAGGCCGAACTCATAGCATGGGTTAAGATCAAAGCAAGAGAGAGTTAGCCAGAGAGGAATGAACGAGGAAAAAGATCATACAACGTAGATCGTCCCGAGAGGCCAGAGTTAGTCCACTACTCGCCGTTTGGAAAAATATGAGTGTGTTGCGAAATATGATGTTAGAAGAAGTCTAAGACGCATTTTGTTCATGAAACCCATTACATACTACTATTCAGCTTGTAACATTAATCAACCTTATGCAACTGAACCAATAGAATTACTTAAACTACAATCTACTATAATCCATCGGAAACCAACAGAATTATGGCATAAAATATAATGGGCGACCGATTCGTGGGCAGAATTTCGTACAAGTTAAGTTATACACTGGAAGGATGAAGGAACGAGCAGGATTGAGATGAAAATGTATTGATGTAACTTGCAAATTGTTACACTAACAGCGGCAGAACAATGATAGCCGATAATTTTTGCACAACATGGGAATTTAGCTTCGCATTGTTGTCTACATTCGATCAAACAAAGATGTCTTCGCAAGGAAGCGATGAAGGCATAATCGGCCAGTACTTTCAACTGTGTTTGGTTTTTGTGACAGTCTTGTTTCGCTTTGCAGCTACTGGTACCAAAAAAGAATAGGGCGACCCAATTTGTTGTCCACCACGTTTGTCTACAAAAAATGTTAAAGGCGAAGCCATGAAACTCGAAGGCGATTCTGTTTAATAATTCGACTAAGGCCGGCGTAGATTCTATGGACCAAATGCTTACGCATTATACAACAAAACGGCCAACAAGACGGTGGACATATGCATTTTTCTGCAACATTATTCATGTAGCAATGGCATTGGGCACTCATAATTTGTAAACAAACAGATGGAATCAACCGAAAAGACGGAGACGCATTTTGAATACGCTTTCCAAAACATTGGTCCTCGCAAATGTCGAAAATCATAAATAATCCACACATCTTCGCACAGCTTACGACTTGTTCGGCTTTTGAATCGTTCTTTGACAGAACAATGAATCTTGCCAACAGAGTTGTGGTTCCTCAACACAGCGTTCCTGATACTCAACGGCCGAAAATCTTGACGAATATGTTCAGAAACCGGGCAAAACTTGTTTTTACTGCGCAAATGCTTATCGGTCTGTCAGCAAAACTCAAAAGCAGGAACAGAAAACCGGTTCGGAGTGGAACCTCTCCGGAGTCGGGGTATTCGTCATTTTTGCGAAGCCCGAACCGAACCTGAACCGGAGCAGAACAAGGCTTTCCGGAACCTGAGCCCGAACCGGAGTAAAAAAAAGTCGAAAAGGGGTTCGGTTCAAAAAGATGTTTCTACTAAATTTGATCTAGAATCTATATATTTCCATTTCACTTAAATGGAACTCGTACAAGAATTCATTTTTTGATAGTGCTTAAAAAACGTTCTCACATTGTAAATTCAATCCCAATTTCTACAACTGAATCTTGGGATTCAAGCTTATAAACGTGTTGTTCAAAAGGAACTAATAAATAAAAGCATGAATGATTCTGCACCATATTCATCTTCTGATGAAATTAAATCTTTCTAAGTAGCAAGAAAATAATGAAAAAGTGACAAATATCAAATCGGTAAACGACTTCATTGATTCTTTTCTGGGTATTTAAAGATTGCTTCAAAATTCGAATGTATTAAAGCTTTGGAAAAACTATCATTGTGCTTACAACTGATTTTTAAAGATTTTAAAAGATAGCTAGCATGATCGGAGCGGTGTTATATGTCAAGATCAGCCTTAAGTTCTGCCGTCAGTTCATCATTCAGTCACATGTGTGCGCGCGCCCTTAAAATTTTTAAGTAATTTCCAATTTAATGTTGTCCGAACTAGCGATAAAACAAAATTATTCCTGAACCCCGGTTCGAACCTGAACCTTGGTTCAGCGACCTTCTGAACCCGCTCCGTGAACCCGAACCCAAAATGTTTCGCGGGTTCGAACCCCGAGTGAACCTCTTCCGATTTTTAGGAGGTTTGCAGCCCTGCAGGCGCTAATTCTATATATTTTTGAATTTCATTGTAAAGCTTTTGGCGCACACCTGCAAAAGCTTAGCTAGCCACATGTGAATCGTATCAGCCAGCTTGTGTCAGCTTACAATCTTTGGGGGCGTTTTTTTTTGGCGTCAAATAATCGGAATCTTGTGGGACTTGGAGCTGCTGCTGGCCGGAAAGCTTTTCAGTGTTGTACGCGCATTCGTAACGAGCGGGCCAAAAGCAGCGCGAGCTAACGAACGGTTTTAACGTAAAGAAAGAAAAACTTGCAACACACAACACAAACACACAACAACACACACACACACACAGTGGATCAGTGGATGAAAGAAAAGTGGAGTTTTGGAACCAAAGAGAAACGACAAAGTTAAAGCAATAAATACAAAGCGAGTTGTTTTATGGAATTGGAGCTCGAGTTTGATTCATTGATTAAAACCAAGTGCGTACAAAAGCAGTCAAGTTTTGATTGCAAATACATAGAGACATACACACACACACACGCACACACGCACACAGAGAGAGTTACCTGAAGCACCGCGCCTACCACCCGAACGACCAACTACCGCGTTGTCTTTATTTTTCCACCTCCCCCGCCGAATTGTGACACACATACATACTACAGTGTGTGTGTGGTGTGTGTGCGGGTGTGTAAATTTCTGATAAAACTGTGTTGTCTTTTTGGTGTTTCCATTTTAATGCTTGTGCATTTTTGAAATCGAGGCCAAAGCCGTGGCTTAAGTTATACAATAAAGTTTTCTTTCGAATTTCCTTTTAACCCAGAGAATGAACATACAATAAATACAACACACACACACACACAGAGAGACCCGCGCACACACACATTTAGATATTAATCGTATCCGTATCTCTCTCAAAAAAAAAAAAGTGAAATACTCGTACACATTTAACCTTCACAGTTTGTGCAACTGCCCCAAACTCCAAGCAAATCACACGAGATGGCTTTGACACCAGGCTCTTTCCTGCATCCGCACACACACACACACACACACACACACACACCTGTTTACCAGCTTGTACGTGCTGCAAGATTTCTGCCCGGCGAGAATGCATTATAAATTCATATGAAAATACATATGAAAGCATTTTGGGGGGCGAAACCTTGGCTTTTCTTTCAAACTGCTTCTTTTCTTGTTGTGGTGTTGTGTGTGGCGGAATATCAAATAAATATAAGCAAGCGCATTTCCATCTCCATCCCCCTGTGCCCATGTGAAGGCCTAAGCCCTTAAAGCCGTTGGCAATTGAACGCAACTCCCACAAGTTCTTTGGTTAATTGCACCGACACAATGGACTTCCAAATGCCAAAATGCACTTGGGTGCTTATTTGTGTTGGATAAGCAATACCCAAATGGATTGCACTTTTCAAGCTGAATTATTAAGTGGTTACACCGGGCCACAAGCTACTGGAATGCAGAAAGATAATGTCACTACCAAACACCAATATAATCCATTTAGAATGGATAGTTTTTTCATATCCATTGGACGATTTTTACATACATATAGAATCTAAGAGACATCTAAGAGACATCTAAATTGTGTTGAAACAGATAATATTCATAACTGGAAAGTATTAAAGACTCTTCCATTGAAAACATACAAGTTTTTCCTACTTTTCGACTGACGGTTCCTATGGCAGCTATATGCTATAGTCAACCGATTTGGAATCAAACTTGACAGAATTCTGTGGTAGCATCTAATATGGATCAGTAACAAGTTTGGGAGCGATAGCATTGAAAACAAAAAAGTTTTTTACTAAGACTTTTTTCAGACCAATCTTTTGTATGGCAGCTATACTATATAAGTTTGCCGATTTTAATAAAACATGTGGAATTATGTAAAAGCATAGAAAACTTATAAATATGAGGTTTGGGAGACGTTTGCATTGAAAACAAAAAGTTTTTCCTACTAAAACTAGTTTTTCGACCAATAGTTCCTATGGGGGTATATGGTTTAGTCATCCGATCCGGCCGATTCCCACAAATGTTTAGCGTATTTGTTCCAAAAGACTTTGTGCAAAGTTTGGTTACGATAGCTTTAAAACTGACAGAGGAGATAGCATCGAAATAGACGGACGGACGAAGACGGACATGGCTATATCAACTCGGCTCGTCATGCTGAATCAAGAATGTATATATTCTATGTGGTCGGAGATGTTTCCTTCTATGCGTTACAAACATCCTGACAATTTGAATATACCCTACAAAAAAATTTTAAAGGGGTTTTAGTGTCTGCGAATTGGATTCAAAGTTTATCACTCATACGTCCTGTTCCCTATAATAATTAAAAAAAAAAAAAATTTTCTTTTTTCTTACCTATTTTCTATTTTTTCTTATTTTTTATTTAATATGAAAGGGGATATTATAAATTCTTCTCCTGAATCTGCTCAAAACTTGTTTGATGGTGGTGGGTCGCCAAAAATTAAAAGATCGCTAGAAATATTGTTTTAATTTTTTCCCAAATTTAAAAATGGCCGTTCCGTAATTTTGCCCGTTTGCCAGCGCATAGAAATATGAAATTTCCGACCTAAACTGGGGTGGCCTCGTTTTCCCTGATATCAAGGATGGCAAGATGAGTCGATAGAGCTTTTGTTTGCCCTCCCTCTCGTCTGTGGCCAAGTCTGTCTGTCTATGTTCATGCGCAAAAACTAGAAAAGGAGGGAATTCCCCTCCATAGAAAAAAAGGGAAGTCTCTCAGTTTTTAAGCTATACGAGCTGAAGTTTTGCGCGAATCGGCATTTCACTGCATCACTGCAAAATATGTCGGAGCCGACGGGAGTCTGTTGTACTATATACTTCTAGCTGCCCAATAGAAACTATCGGTCAAAAAGTGAAGGTGTTTGTGAGAACCACTTTTTTTTTCTAAAATTTTAACGTAGTCTCACTTCGGCGGTTATTAGTATTATGCGCTTTCGCTTAGTTTCGGTTGAAGTTTTGGTTACAATCACAATGACTATTAATCTGTCTAAAAAATGGGTTTCAATGCGACACCAGACTTTTTTTTGTTGTTGCGTTAAATTTTTATGTTAACTCAACATATCAATATTATACGCTTTAACTTGGAATTGCAGTTTTGGTCCAGAAATCGCTGATAACCATATCTTCTCATCAGAACAATTTTTATTTATAAATTTGTTTTCACACTTCTAGTTCGTAAACTCCTGAGACTCAAATTTGTAATGCCCTAGCCAGAAACGTTAAATTATCTCGTTTTTCAAATAATTGGACATAAAAAAAATATCTAATTGTCTTTAAAATATTTCTTGCTCATGAAAAACTGACCAACTCGGATGTAATTATTTGCACTTAGTTGCTCTACAACTCTCCTCGCCCTGAGACAATATGTTGACAATTCAAATATTTTTTTGCTTTTTTTCAAGATTAACTTTCTATTATCATATATAACCTAAGGAACCTTTGGCCAATATATACACAAGGTATATTCAAATATTTTGTAAGTATTTATTCTTTTATAGAAAAATATACTGACATTACAAATTTGGAAAACACAGTTTTATGTAAAATAGAGTCACAACCAGCCCTAAAAATATGCACGTAACCAAATTTTGTTTCTGTTTCTTCTGTCAACAATTCTACTTGCCTAAATAAATAATTAACAGGTCGTCTTTATTTAACAAAACATTTTACTAACACGTTTAAAAAACACTATTTAGTAACTAAATATATACTTACGTACAAAACTTATTACCTGCAAAATTTACTTGCGCTGTTCGTTTTTGAGATTAAAGCAAGTTTTTGCCGTACACTAAGAGGCTATTAGAATATCTTTGAAGTGGGGCTCTACACGAACTGAACTGAAGAGCTGCCGTTACTGCTTATAGACTATATTTACAGTGCTGCTTAGGCGAATTAGGCGTTAAACTGTAGGTTCCCTTTTTGCGTGGAAAATTTATAATTGAAAAAAAACGGGGTGGCTTCTTTGGGGGCTGGTATAGCAAAATTTTTACATTTTACATATACATTACTACTACTGAGGGGCAAAAAAATACTGGGAATTGGTTTATAAATCAGACAAATCTTTATTCATTCTTGAAAATTTATTTCTTTCCCCTCGAAGAATTCTCCATCGAATGCATTACACGTTTTTTTCCAGTTTTAAAACCATGCAAAGTCCTCTTCCGTATAGTCTTCTTCCTTCTTCGTTTCGGGTTCATCTCTTTTATTGATTCAAAACGAGTCCACGGAAAGGTCTCTTTCATTTAGCGAATGGCCATGGTAGACCAAATGGTACCTCAAATTGGTTTTGACTGTAATGACGGTAGTATCCCTGTAGTACAGCTGGACTCTAACACAAAAAGCTTCAGTTCAGTTTCAGTCTTGGTCACGAACTCGAACCGTCTTCGTCACGGAATCGAACCTTCTGTTCTCTGTCTCACTCCAACCCATCAGCCATTAATTAGCGAAACAAAAATACAACCGCTGATTGACAAGCGTATAGAATCGAACCTGGGCGCCAACAGCAGCGCAGCTGGCGAAAAGGCACCGAGCAAACCTGTACCATCTAGATTTCTCTCATCTGTGATCTACCCAATCCGCTACTCGTCAGTACCCGCCACCAGCTAAGTGCCAGCCATGACCATGGCAAGTGGGAAAATCCGCCACGGAAATTGACTCTGCATTACCAGTTAGTGGATATTAAAGGGAGGGTATTTTACCAGGATATGATCTCTAAGATGCCGAACGCCAAAATCGTTTTGCACACAAAGTTGAGAGCGAAAATTAAATCGGCTATGGTATGCGTGAGAATACTGTGCACACTTACAGTCGTCGCGGCTCGCTCTCTCTCTCTGGCTTCTGGACAAAATTTAAGGACGAAAAAACAGGGCAAAAAAAGTATGGTGTTGCTCATCTTCATATTCTAATGTATACTGCTGCATCACCAGTCGTCGGTGAGACTGTTTCATATTTGTTTGTTGCTGGATTAAATTCAAATTGGACAACTTTTAAATGAAAGGAGAATTCATGACGAAATTTCATTAGATGCACCTGTCGTATACGTAATATTTGTGGAAACTTTGGGGCGAGGGTTAAAACTCAAATTAAAATTGTTTGATTTCTTAACTTATTAGGTACATAATACAAACGTCTAGCAATCATTTATGATGGTATCAGATAAGTTTTCGCATGGTACCTTATCGGGGTCCCCCGGAATGATGATACATTCTGAAAAAATACTCTCAGTGTTCGGGGCGAATTACAAAACATTTTAAAATTATAGAAAATTGAGGAAAAAAATGTATATAGGAGGCCTTGTCAAATATATGTACATTTCGGAGAATATTCATATACGTTAGTGGAATCAGTCTTTAACACTAAATGGATATTATTAATATCTTTTAAGCGATATTTGAACTATACAG
>JAEIFU010003409.1:0-28942 GCA_018904235.1 Lordiphosa stackelbergi | reverse complement strand
GGCGTGTTCACCAGCATACACCAATCATCTAACAAAAATCATCAATCAAAAAAAAGTGTTAGTCTGCTGGTGAACGAGTTTGATAGAATTTTTAGGCAACAGAGTTATCGATATATTTTTGCTGGCGGAAGGTTTGAATTTTTGACAACAAACAGCTTAATATAATTAAGAAATGACTACTAAATATTTAGGACCGTCGTCACTAGCACCAACTGCTCCTGGAATTCCCCTTGAATTTTCCTTAAGACTTTGTTAGTCATTAAATGTTTGTTGTAAGCCCGGCCCCGGCGAGAATGTGCACATAAAATAGAATATCCGATGGCCAAATCCACAAAGTGGCAATGGGCTAAGAGCATAGGTGGGTAAATAAGGACAATTCGTTCCTGTCCCGCCACGATCCCGACCACGGCTGTCCCGTCCCGAACCCGACCAACAAAATTTAATTCAATATCGTCGCGCTGCCAACTCTCGGGTCCCGCTGGAATCCCGTCGCGAGCCCATCTCTAGCTATGAGTTCTTAACGATGCACGGGACATCATAAAATAATCCATAAATTTGTTCATTCTATATTTTTGTACTGTCCCAACTAGCAGTGTGGCCAAAAGATTTGTGTTTCCCTTCTACTTAGAGCTGGGCAATGGCAAAAAGGTGAAGTAATGTCTCCTCCTGTTGTTCTAAAGAAATCGCTGTGAGCGACTCCCAAGCCCTTGCATGCCTGCTAATAAGGCAGTGACCCGTTATGACCCAGACCAGAAGTAAGATTTTTCCCTTTCGGGTTAAACGAGGACCACGTGACCCTAGCTACCAGGTGTCGGGTTTCATTCCTTGTGATTATCTTGCATGAGGATATAGGTGGGCATCCCTAACAGCTCTCTCGGGAGGAGCTGAATGGTATTGCATTGACAAACTGTGATGAGGTGTCCATGTACCCAGATGAGGTGGTTACTACGCGTACGCAGGGCTTCTCCCCTTTTTGGAGTGGCGGCTTTTCAAGATTCCCTCCTCCCCTGCACAACAACCAGTAGTGCCTTCAGAGCCTTGCACGAATTTCCGTGAGGAACTGGGGAAACCCCGTTCCTCGCCATTTTCATTTATTAAAAACAAATAGGTTTTCACATTCATTTTTTTGGTTTTTAAATATTTTTTTTTTATACAGTGTGTGTATATAACTTTAAATTCTTACTTCCAAGCTATATAACAAATTTTTAGATTCACTCTAACACAATCACGAAAAATAGCATTCATGATTGCGCTTTTAACGCGTCCCCCAAAAAAAAAAAAAAAAATTGTCGATTTTTTGTCATCGATTTATGCTGCTGAACACGCTCAATGCCGGGAAAAAGAACATCGTTTGATGTCGCCCAGCTGGTTTATTATAACCACCAGATTGGCAAATCAGTTCCAGAGCTATCCGAGATGTTTTCTGTGTCTAGACAGACCATCTACAACATCTTAAATCGAGCAAAAAAGGAAAATAGACTGGAGGCAAAGTCAACAAAAGGCCGTCCCCGGAAAATATCGGACAGAATTGAGCGAAATTTGTTAAGAAAAGTAGATGAAAATCCGAAAATTTCAATCAGGAGCATTGCCGCTGACCTGAAGGAAAATATTGGTGTGAATGCTTCCCATGAAACAGTGCGTCAGCTGCTCATTCGAAATGCGTACACATCACGAGTAGCACGTAGGAAACCTTTGCTTTCGTTAATTAATACACAAAAGCGGCTTTGCTTTGGCAGAATGTATAAGGAGAAGCCACCTGAGTTTTGGAACGACGTAATATTTTGTGATGAAACCAAAATGATGCTGTACTACAACGATGGCCCATCCAGAGTCTGGCGGAAGCCTTTAACAGCTTTGCAAAACAAAAATATTATTCCGACTGTAAAGTTTGGTAAACTTTCCATCATGATGTGGGGCTGCATATCCAGCAAGGGGGTTGGGGAAATAGCATTCATTGAAAATAACATGGATGCTAAACAATATTTGAACATTTTGGAGTCACATCTAGGAAAACCAAGTTTGGATTTTATGATGGCAACAAACCAACATTCAAGTTCTATCAAGACAATGACCCCAAACATAAAGCACATACGGTGAGGATGTGGCTACTTTTTAACTGTGGAAAAGTGTTAGATACTCCACCCCAGAGTCCAGACTTGAATCCTATTGAGAATGTGTGGTCCTATTTGAAGAAAAAAGTATCAAAAAGGAGTCCAAAGTCTCGAGCTGAACTAAAAACTGTCATATTAGAAGAATGGGAGAAGATTCCTGATACACTGGACATGAAAAACCTTATTAATTCAATGAATCGGCGATTAAATGCTGTATTTGCTGCCAATGGAGGCCACACAAAATACTAAAACTTGTTTAATATCCTAGTTTCTTAATTTATATCAGACAAAAAATGTTTGTCAAAACACTTTCTTGACACTGTGAAATGTTAATGTTTTTTGTTTTTTATTTTTTAAAATGTTAAAACTAAATGGATTTGGTGATTTTCTTTTGCAATAAAGCTCTGAGAACAATAAAGAATCTCAATAAAATAAGAAAAAAAATTTACCATGCATAGAAAGCCTCTATTTTTGCAAAAAAAAAGTGAAAAATGTAAATTTTTTTCCGGTGTCAAAACACTTTCTTGACATACTGTATATGGTGAGCACATGGTCTTAATCATTTGTGAATACAAACATAATATATGAGCAAATGTTACTTCAGGTACATTCGCCATTACTTTGACCCTATGGTAAATTGTTTGCCAGATTGAGCGTATTATGGCATTTATACAATATTTTAATACGATTTTGACCAACAAGTCGGCAAAACAGTGGATAATTATTCCTTCTATACTAGTATAGAAACCTTATAAATTCAATGTTGTGGAACGTTTGCGTTGAAAACAAAAACTTTGCTTTGTGCTAAAGTCATCCGATCAAGCCGGTTCCGACAAATGTGCAGAGTCTTTGTACATACTAGGGATGTCGGACAAAAAAAAACAAAGTATGCACAAAAATATCGCTAAAAGTTATTCTATATCAACATTCCGACATCCCTATTTTGTAGCTAAGGACTTTGTGCAAAGTTTGGTTAAGATAGCTTTAAAACTGAGGGTGGAGATAGCATAGAAACAGACGGAAAGACGGACATGGCTATATCAACTCACTCATGCTGCTGATTTTTTAGAAGTTTTAAAAAAAACATAAAATTCAGAAAAATGCATGAAATCTTTATTTTATTGTTTGAAGATTATTTCATGCAAATGTTGACCGTGACTGCGCCTTAAATGGTCCATCCGCTTAGTCCAATTTTGGCATACTCTTTCCAACATTTTGGCCGGTATCTCACGAATAAATGCTTCAATGTTGGCTTCCAATCTTCAATTGAAGCGGGCTTGTCTGTATAGACATAAGCTTTAATATATCCCCACAAATAATAGTCTAAAGGCGTTAAATCGCACGATCTAGGCGGCCAATTGACCGGTCCCGTACGTGAAATAAAATGTTCACCGAACTCGCCTCTCAATAAGTCCATTGTTGCGCGTGCTGTGTGGCATGTGGCACCGTCTTGTTGAAACCACATGTCATGCAAGTCAAGCTCTTGCATTTTGGGCAAAAAAAGTTGGATATCATCTTACCATTCACAGTTACGTTAAGATTCACATCATCTTTGAAGAAGTACGTTCCAATGATGCCACCAGCCCATAAACCGCACCAAACTGTGACTTTTTCTGGATGCATTGGTAGCTCTTGCAATGCTTCTGGCTGATATTCACTCCAAAATCGACAATTCTGCTTATTTACGAACTTTTTGAGCTTCGTCGCTGAACACAATTTTTCGATAAAAAAGTGGATCTTCGGCCAACTTTCCAGCTTTCACCAAAAATTCTACGTTGCGGTAGGTCGTTCGGCTTGAATTCTTGCACCAGCTGTATTTTGAAAGGCCTCACACCTAAATCCTTCCGCAAAATTTTCCACTGTGTTGAGTAACAGAGGCCCAATTGCTGCGAACGGCGACGAATCGATAATTGATGATCATCATCAACACTGGCCGATACAGCTGCGATATTTTCTTCAGTTCGCACTCTACGTAAGCGTGTTGTTGGTTTAATGTCCAACAAAGTAAATTTGGTGCGAAATTTAGTCACAATAGCCCGAATAGTCGCTTCAGTGGGTCGATTAAACTGATTATAAAATGGAAGAAGCGCGCGATGAACTTTCCTAACAGAGCACTCATTTTGATAATAAAATTCAATAATTTGCAAGCGTTGTTCGTTTGTAAGACGATTCATGGTTAAATTATAGACCAAACTGAAGATGTTTGACAGTGAAACAAAACACGAAACGTGCGTGAGCTGTTTAAACCAGTGTTGCCAAAAAGATAATAGCTTAAAAATCATCCTTTAAATGTAGGGTCCATCAGCAAAACGTAATTTAATTTAAAGGCGGGCGCACACATGCGGCTGAAAGATGAACTGACAGCAGAACTTATGTCTGATCTTGACAAATAACTACGCTCCGTGCATGCTAGTGTGCACAACAAGCACTGGTTTGATTTTTAAAATTCAATTTTTAGTTCAGCCTTGCGGAATCAATCAAACATATTTGTTTATTTCGGATTGATTACGTTCTAATATATTATGGTCAGCCGTCTATTCATCTTTCAGCCGCTTGTATGTGGTCGCAGATGATTCTCGAATTAATCTCGGCACAGATGACGTTAGCGTTGCTTTCACGTTCTTAATATAATCGAGCTTTCCGATCGATCATCTGATTTGGACCAAATTTTGAAAGCATATAAAATTAGAAATGAACAAACATCGAGCTTAAGATCCACAGTTTTTCTCCTTAAGACCCATTCATGACCCAACTTATTTTGACTGATCCGGGTGGTACCGACTTATTAGCAACGTGTGGTAAAAAAGACTTTGTTCAAAATTTGAATTAGATAGCTTTAAAAGCTTATTCGACCTGAACAAAATAATATATGTAGTTTATGGGATCAGACATATCTCTATATCGATGCCTCGCAAGGGTATTAATAGTTTAATGTAATTTTAGTTTATAATTTAAACCTTCTAATAGTCTGGGTAAACTTCTGATTTACTTTCAGTATGCCTCGGTGTTGCTGATGCTGAATAATCCAGAGCTCTTGAAAACTCTAAAGCTGATAACGCCGGCAGCCACACAGAGACCGCATGGTGCCAAAAGTATGAAAAGAAGCAGCACCTCCATCCACAAACAAGCTTCGACCAAACGCAAGAAGCTCAATACAGAATAAAGTATTTTTACAAGTTAAACGATTGCATTTATTTTTCTTAAGCTTTATATGAACAACGCCTCAGATTAAAACGATTCACAGTAGTTAATATTATTTGTTGAATAAAGTACATATATTGTGGATAATTCGTATGTGTGTTTAAACTTCTTATGTGATGGAACTCTAAGAATTTGAGAGCTTATTCTAATCTTACTAAGCATTTCTAGCATCGCGTGCACTTATAGCACAAATTCTCACGCCGCAGCTCTCACCTGCCTTTGTGTCTATAAAATGCACTAATAAAGAGTTTCAAGTAATCGAACAATTGTAATAAAAGAACGCGGTCGCACATGACGAACAGCGTGGGACAAGCTGGGTTTGCTTAATACACATCTTCTTCCATGGAAAAGTCGGAGGTCTCCCCAGCATAAAGAGAACTGCAAAGCAAACGAGATGACAATTTTAATTAGTATCGGTTGTTGTGCGTATTTAACTTTTAATACTTACTTAACTGCGCGACTTGTGAAGAATACAATGCGCTTCAACTTTTTGTTATAGAAAAAGTAATTGAAAGACCACAGGCAACCCGGTTCTCCAAAGGGATCGGAGCTTAAGTCGGGATTGTAGCTGTAAATGTCGCACTCCGACAAGTTTACTTCGTCATCGACGGCTGACCATAAGGGCTGACGCAGAACTTGATATTGATCTCCGGCCAAAGCAGATAAGTTTGAATGAACAGAATTCATCACCCACTGCATAGAAGGCTCTTTGCTAAACTCATGCGACTGAAAAAATAAAGAACAAAAATATGATTTAAAATACATTAACAAGCAGACACATTTCTTTGAGTTCATTTTTAAGCTATAATATTGGATAATTGGAAATTGGAAGTATTATGTCTCAAAAATACTTTCTAATTGGTTAGATTTTAGGATAGTTGCTACTTTTTAAACTTTACTAATAGGGCGAGTTACTTGAAAAAATATATTGGGCAGATTGCTTTAGCAAAAAAAAAAACAATGGTTGATTTGATGCCGTTTGTACGTAAAAAAATTGTTAATGGGGTTGACCCGTGTGACAGCCTGTCACATGCTTTTTTGGGAATTTTTCTTTAAAAAGCGCGTTGAAATTTAGAACTTTGAATTTTTTAACATATCTTTAGTAACTTTTGAAATTTTTTGAAGTAAGGGGAAGTAAGTCATGTTAAAAAAAGGTACTGCACTGGTCAACATGATTCCGGCCGACTAAGTGATGTAAAATCAAAAGGGAAAATAACGTTTTAATCTGTTTGACTGTAGCTATGAGCTAAAGTAGGACAATTGGAAAATATTAAAAAATAAAAATTTTACGAGAAAAAACCTTTTTTTTGCCTGTTTTTCTGCATAAAAAGACGACGTAACATATTTAAAATATCCTATTTCCACTCATAGCCCCACATATGCTGAACATACACTAAAAGTTTCAAAAGGCGATCGGTCAAGTCGTTTCTGAGAAATCATGTTGACCAGTTGAAAAAAAGTGGTGCCTAGAAAACGAGTTTGAAAGTTGAAGTTCGAATCACGCCATGAAATCGTTACTTAACTCTAATCTGCGATGCCTGGACCATGCAGGACACCTTTCTGCCCTTCGTAGAAATCGTTTAATGCTGCATGGTCGCTTCTGGCCTTACTAACGACATCGCTCAAGCGTCGCTCGGAGCGAGCGACTTGTTCTCCATTGCGTCGTTAGGTGTAAGTGTGAGCTTCATTTCCAAATTTGACAGACCATTACATTAATTATCTTAATGACTGTTTCGAATCCTTCATTGAAGATAGCAGCGGCCAAAAATGCAGCAATCTCCAAATGAACTAACTAGGAATTTAAAAATTAACTAACTCGCTCCGCAAATATAGATTTCAAAAGTACTTGGCACGTATCACAATCTTCCATGCAAAAGCAAAACTTAACTAACCGTTGTATTCGAAATTATATTTTCGGACAAAATTAATCCTCGAAATAAGCGTGTTTCAACATATACATGTATGTTCTTAGCCCAATAACTTTCTAACGACATCGAATATCATAAAATCCTTTTAGACACGTAATTCTATATAAGTTATAGATGAAATTTATTAAACGAACTCGAACGTCGAACTCTGAATTTGTGGATGGTAACTGCAACTGTTCGTGCCTTTTTTGGGCGCCCGAAGTAATTAATTTTTTTTATTTTGACGGTCAGAAAAGAAGTGTTGCGCGTAAAAATAATTTTGTAGAGCTTTCATGAGATAGAATAAATTGCGCTGATTAATACCGTAGAGGCAAAGATATGATACAGCTGCAACAAGCATTTCCGTGCCAAATACAACAACAGTAATACTAATTTTATAATACAAATAAAAAACAACTAAATAATATAATTTTTGTAAGAAAATTTATTACATTTTCGATTGATCTGGCACGCCACCAGAATAGTATTGCGTCTGAGAAGGGTGTTTCGTTTTGGCGCCAAGTGCTGTTCCAACAATTCAAAGAGGCAAACGAAACTGTTGGCGCTCACATGGAAGTTTGTAAAGTTTCGTCTCAAATTATTGTGGAAAAGTACAACCCGAAAGGGGTATGATCACGAGGGACATCATAAGGGGCCTGACGGAAGAGGACTGACGGACCGCAGTCCTTAACCCCTGAACCAAGCTTGGGGCTTGCAGAGTTTTAAATTGAGTCTCGACGTGGAGTTATGTATCAACTTGGTGTGATCAGCAGAGGTTTTAGTTGGACGCTGCACCTCGCAATGGGAGAATCGTCACGTCCGACAGTTTGCTTTTCAAATGGGTTTATGGGAGACTCCGGTGTCCTAGGGGCGACAGCCGGGAGCCACCAGCCAGGCTTAATGTATCGTATGCATTTTTCAGTGCGTACAGCGTATCGTGAATTATAAGTATCTATTGAACATTCTGTGCGAAGTACTGAGACATTGATGGTTGCTTGTGGCATCCTCATCTTTCTTTGCTCCCCCCAACCACAACCAAAAACCAGAGTTTTTTTTTCCCCCTTTTTTTATTGATGCTTTTAAATCCTCAAAAAATTTTATAAACAAATTGGAAGCTGTTAGATTAACTTAAAAATCCCAAATTTGGCATTATTTGGCTATCTAAGCACACTAATTTGTTTTTAGGTTCCACATGCGGAATAAATGACTTTTTTGTCCGCCCAAACAGTTTGGGCTAGATGAAAATAGACTTGCTCCCTAGCTGCAAACCCTTCAATAAAGTATCCGTATTGTATATTCCGCGTTTTTCTTATTATTCTTACGTACAAATCCTCAAAAATTTTTTAAACAAGTCGCGTAATGGATAAAGGTGTTTTGCGAGGGGATAAGTCCGTTTTTTCTTATACCGAGAACACAGAGCTTATTCAAAGAACGTTATTTTTTAGATCGTTTTTCTAATTTTAGGAACTCTACGTTCTTATTTTTGGAAATGGTAAAGACCGTTCTGGTAAATCCAGAAAAAGATATATTAACCACATTATACAGGAAATAATGTGTTTAGAGTATTTAGCTCGATTCTTAGCATTCTTGCATATCAAAAAATTTTAAGAAGAAGATATACTTCTAGTACACTAACAAAGTATGGTAGAGACTCTCCCTCAATCTAACTTTAGCCAGTGGAGTGAAATCCGAACTCTCAGAGAAAAGCTTGGAGGATAATTCGCTGAATTCGAATTGATATCCACCGCTTGAAAGGTCCTATTGCATGGTCTAAGCTTGTTCCACGAATAAAAAGATTCGAAGCTATTTGAAGATTTTAGAGGAATTTAATTTTAAATAAAAATGCTAAAAGTCTAAAAGTTTCATAGAGAAAAACAAAGGCAAATTAAAAAAGTATAAAATATAGAGGTGAAAAATTGTACACCTATTTTATTTACACGGGGCAATAGATATTACAACAAACACGCGCTGCATCGCAGTGATCGAAAGCAAATGACAAAAATAAGAATGTTGTTGTACCCTTTCCGTTATTTTTGCTGCCCACCGCTGCTGTATAAATACAGATTATCTGTAGTATATGTTGTAGACTTCTGGGGAAAAAATGGTCTTAATATTTTAAATGGTCTAACGAAAGGAGATGAGGACGTAAAGTATGATATCAGCACAATGGGGGGAGCTTTACAAACGACATTGTGGCGGTCTCACAGGTATTGTTGGAAGCCATCAGCGACAAGAAAGTAGAATCTAAAGATTGGTCAGATCACTTGCCCCAGAAGCTGGAAATAAACGTTTCGGAGTCCAGCGAAAAATCCTCACTAAAACTACTGCCAAAATATATTTGTGGTACCGAGAAAGCGTTGAGCATTTTTTGATTGGAAAGCCAGAATCTATGTCCTTAGCCAATTTACAAGAAATTATCAAAATGTCTGCGCCTAAACCAAACAAAACAGCTTTGAGAGCAAGGTGGTTTGATGCGGAGTGTTTCTGGGCACGCAAGACCTCATTAAAATACTTAAATAAGTTTAGGAGATCCAATGACAATAATGCTCGATTAGTCTACATCGAAAAACGAAAAGAATATCGCTCATTATGCGAACAAAAAAAGGCAACATATTGGCAAGAGCTTGGCATGAAAATGGACCAAGTTAAATCCAGTAAGGATTGGTGGAAGCTGTCAAGGGAGATAAATAATTCTCATTTTCAAACCGGCACTAATATTGCAGCCTCAGACTTTAAAAACTACTTCAAAAACCTTTTAAATCCAGCACAGATATCACCCGATGTTTTATTTGTGAGAAATTATATTGAAGTCGGCTCATTGGATGACGTAGTAACCAGCGCAGAGATTCTCCACGTACTAAGTCGTTCTAAAGAAAATAAGGCACCAGACGATGACAGAATACCATATGAGCATTCTGGAGAGAGGACATATCGAGGAGTGTTTCACGACAAGCGTCATTTTCCACTGTTCACTTACAGCAACGACCGTCTCCCTCATATGTCATAGGCAATATTAGCCAAAAATATTTTCTGGGCAAAAGGTCTAAATTTGATCAGTGGACCTTTTAACATTGTTTGGAACGAGTAACTTTTGGAACCGACTATCTGGGCGCAAGCACGAGAAATTATGTTAGATGTGGTATCCGAGAATCGAAATCAACGACTCTTTGAAAGGAAAATGAACAGTGTGACACGAATCGACCAAGACCTTGATGAATCAGTAGGCAATAGACTGCTCCAATTAGAAAGCAGAACGGTATCATGGGTGCATGATCTGTCTCAACGGAAATAAATACACTTTTGAACAAGGTGGAAAAAACATCTGAGATTTGCAACACCAACGAAATCGAGGACATTCGCCACGTTATTGGAAGATGCCCAATTCTATCCGAGCATAGATTGCTTTTTTGGGAAAATGCTTTTTAGGCGAGAAATTATAGATTTGATAAACAATGCCTTAGCAAGCTAGCTGGAAGAATTTAACACTTTAGCTGCAACATGCCATAAGATACCGAAAACAAATTTTAATGGAATATTTTTAGTTACTATAGCTAAGGTCCCACAGGCAAACAAAATTTGAACACATTGTGCAAACAAAGTTAGCCTTGAACTATAAATGTTTGCGTAAAACAAATTTGGTGTTCCCACATGAGCAAATATTTGCTCTTGAAAAATTTGCGCAAATATTTCCCCTCCGCAAATGATTTGCGTTAGTGTTCACACAGTGGGGGGCAAATTTTATTATACATTTCTTTGCCCAATCTACTAAATTTATAAATCAAGTAGGCGGATTTGTTTGAGCAAACAATATAATTTTTTTGAAATAACACAACAGAAAAGGCATAGGCATGAACAGTAACAAAAATAACTGCCTAATGATTTTATGCTGCGGAGCTGCATATTTATGGGTACTTGAGCAAGAAGAAGCGAAGAAGAAACAAGATCGCCGCAGTGTGTGGGTTAGGCCATGGCTTTCACGCCGCGAAAACGAAGGTTGCTGCGTAAAGCTCTCAAATGAGTTGCGATTTGAGGCTCCAATCTTGCTTGTGGTGCGATTGGTATGCGTCTATTTTTTCCTGTTTAAAGAACGTGAAAATTTTGTCATAATTAGTTACAGATGGGAAATGTGGTCGTGTCGTTTAGTGTTTTTGGCAAGGGAAAATTATGTGTGTGGCGTTATCGTAATCGTTGCACGTATCGAACGCATTTATTTTTATTTATTAACTTGATATCTCGATATAGCCATGTCCGTCTGTCTGTCCGTCCGTCCGTATGAACAAACAGATCTCAGAGATGGGACAAATGCTTCTTATACTTGCAGGCAGATCAAGAGAGAGAGAGAGAAAGAGAAACTTAGAGATGAGCGCAGCAGCAGCACTGCATTCAGCTCCTACTCTAGGTACAGAGTATATAGTCGGGCTTGACCGACTTTCTCACTTGTTTGGATTGATATATCTTAAATAAGTTCTTCACTATTGGTCATCCATGGTATTTATCGTGGCTTAGTGTTGTCATAATCAGTCATTCAGTGTTGTCATAATCATGGTACTGTAGTTATGTGTGGTCTTTTGTGGCCTTTGAAAACAGTTTCTTAAGCACTTAGCGGTTATTACCATGCAGATCCTTCAGCTGCAAATTTAATTGCATGCATTAATCCTGACATGATTTTTTACTTTGTTTGACATTATTATATTTTTGATCCGCAACGGTCTTTTTCCGCGATTTGATGATTTGTCAGTCACGGAAAGTGGTTTGAAACATTCTTTATGATCTTGACTATATTCTTTAACATTGTTCATCCATGGTATTTATCGCTGTTCGGTATTGTCAAAATCATGGTAATGTAGTTATGTGTGGTCATTTGTGCCCTTGAAAAGCAGTTTCTTAAGATCCTTCAGCTGCCAATTGCGCTTATGCGTTAATGCTGGCATGATTTTTTATTTGGTTGGGCATAAAGTTGTTTTGATTATTCATATTTTTATCCTCTTTGATACTATTTCGCGATTTGATAAGTCGTCAGCCAAGTGCCGGCTGCTGGCTCCCAAACTGTGCCACCAAAATTAAACCTTGCTAATATTTTTAATTTTATTTTATTTTTTACAGTTCTACGATTATAATAGTACGATGCCACGATTATTTTATTTCGTGGTCTTGTGATTTATTTGAATTTTTCTTGCAGCTACAGCTTTAATTTTGGTATTGCATAGGCCAAAAAAAATTTTTTTTTTTAATATTTGCCGTGTTTGCTCTTACAATTTGCTTGCAAGAGCAAACTCGCAAACCCGCAAACAAAATTTGCCGAGGGTGTTCCCACGTGTTCCCATTAGGCAAATATTTGCTTCAAATTATTGGTGCACAAACATAGGCAAAGCCTACTTGGCAAATATTTGTGAGCAAACTATTTGGTGTTCCCACTACGGGCAAACAAAATGGGCAAATATTTTAAAATATTTGCGCAAATTATTTGCCTGTGGGACCGTACCTTAATTCGTACGTTACAAAGATCAGGCAAAGTTGTGTTTAACGGATGGGTGAAACTAATAAAATTCTGTAATGTTTTTCAATACGAAATAAATTACAAGTCCAATGTTTTTTGTAATGAGTAATACCATTAGAGTGTACGAAATTGGTCAAATTAAAAGTTGGTGAAGACAGGGAGCACCTTCGCTTAGAGTAAAGCTATTTTATGGCCATTTAAAAATCCATTGTTTTTATCTACAAAATATTTGTTCAAATTAGATGAACATCATTGATGATTCTTGTACTATAAATGGTCATAAAAGAATTTTCCTAACCTTTTCTCAAAGTTACACAAGACATTTATTGAACAATTTCCTCTAATTGAAGGAACACTGACTAACTAGCTTTTTTGACCACCCGCTAAGATCTTTATACGAATGAGTCTACTGAGCCCCGCTAATACTACAACAGGCAGATTAAAAAATTCTATAATATCGCAATATTACTTGCACTTCCCGTACCTTGGCATCCGAGAAATCGTAATCGGGCTCAAATGAGGCATTCAGCGTAGCAATCAAGTAGAATAAAGTTTTGCGTGAAATTGTGTCACAGAGGATGACACCTTCATCGCCTGAATGGCTGTTATTGCGATGAAAGTTTGGTGAGAAATCGGCCAGAGTTTGTGGCGGCGACAATGCCTGCAGATCGTGACCGTGGGTCTCGGCCGTAAACCGCTTGTACAACACCTTCTCGGCGGCGACCATTTTGCATGAATAGCTTTCGATGCGTCCAAAAATTGTGATGCCGCCCGTTTGTATGGAAAGGGCATTGTTTATGGCCTCGAAGCGGGAGCTCTCCAGGAGCTTCATGATTCACAGAAGAGATTTGACAACTTTGAAATGGCTTTATCTTAACGATGCTTCTTCCCTATGATAATTATCAGCCTAAGTGTCTCGAATCCAACGGAGCAGATCGGCTAATTAAACAGTGCAGCAACTTGTTGATATGTGCGGCAATCTGAATACAACTCTGTTTTGGCTCGCCTTTTGCGATATATGCATTGCCCCGGCAGGAAGAATCGTGCGATGGAGTTTACAATTTCTAAACATGGTACTCGGATGTACTATAATTCTCTTCTTTACGGCCTCTCTTTGATCGCTGATGATGGTTCTGGCTATTTGTTGGGGCTTTGTTAACATTACACTTTCAACGTTGAAGGGATTTGTAAAAAGCTCAGCAGGATTTATGTTCACTGAGATTTCAATCGATTTGGTTGTTTCACGAATTCGTTTATTATTTTATTGTTGTGTAAGCTCTGTTATTTTGGCTTTTGATGGATACAGATGCAGTATTCAAATGAACATATGTATGTATGTATGGCTATACATACATGACCTTCGCACAAAGGAATTAAAATGGCGTCCGCTAAAGTATGTTCTTCACAGATTCACAGTGCTTTTCACTTTTTTCACACGCACAATTTGCTTATAAATGTTCAGAATCCATTGAGTGAGACATGTTTGCGTTGAGTAATAATTTAAACATTCTTGAATAATAATTTTTATGCACCTACATACATAATATTCGTGTATGTATGTATCTGTTTTAGATTTTTGTATCTTGGATATTGAAGGTATAAGTACACAATCGAAAACCAAGTAACGCGGTAATATGAGAACGGGCTTAATTTGTCAGTATTGCTTAGTCTCAGCAGCGCTTTTTCAAACTTTATACACAATTTTCACAAGCGAAAAAACCATAGAAATTATGAACCCAAATCAACTCGTTACAAGCTTGTGATTACCAATGGGTATACACAATCGTGAGGAGTATGACAGTTCCAATGAACCAGTTCAGTTTGCCTTTAAAACAATTCGTGCATTTCCACCTATCGTATTTGCGTTGGTTAACGCGCCCATGAAATCGATAAATTATTTAGACAAGCCATTTCCAATTAACTTGTAGATAAATTAGTTGCAATAATCAAACAAATAACCATTGACTGCGATTATGCTTGCTTATTCCTACTTTTTTCTTATTCTCGATATTAAAAATAGAGGAAAGTTAAACGGAACTTACTTATAAAACGACGAACTCAATAACAAAAGTTTAATACCGATTTACCCAATCAATTCTATTTAACAACCACTTATACAATTTCCAATACGTGACTTGTATACCCTTTTCATATATATTCAGAAGACTTAAGCAAGTTTTAAGATATTTTAATGAATAATAATATTTGTAATGATAATATAGTCAAATTGAATATAAATAAAGTAATAAATTTTCAATTGTTTTATTATAATAGCAGCTTTTTAGCTACCATTCATTGCGTTCCCATTTTTTTCGCTTCTACACACTCGCTCTTACGCTTACAAAACTGAGAGCATGGAGCGTTCTTGCTCTTAGCGATGCTGCTCTCCCTGGCCACAAAGCAATGCACACAGAAAATCACTGGAAAAAATTACGAGCGCACACTGAAGACGTGGAACTGAGCAGACTGTTTCAAATCAAAACTGAAGAAAAACGAATTTGGCTAAACAAAAATACACGCGCACTGCCTATTAATGTAAAATCGAAAATCCACTCTGAAAATTTTGAATGCTATTCACTTGTATAGCCGTTACGCATCTTTGTGTTTTAGGATCTTTCAGCACATTCGAATTTGACCAACTTTGTCGAAACTGAAAACCGCTCTAGGTGCGTGGATAGAAAAATAAAGTTTTCTCTAAAGCTGGGTAGTCTGCAACGCGGAAAGTAAAAAGTTTTGGCAAACTTCATATAAATTTTTGTTGCTCGTGTATCCAGCAACATGAACGAAATCCACAGTTTCTTTTCGATAGTTGGCTGATCGATAGCGCGTGTGGATTGAGAGAACAGTTTATAATACATACTACGCTTATGCTATCAGAATCATGGTATTTTAAAATCACGCTTTTTAAAATGCGCCTGTTTATGCATCTTTATAAAAACCATGATATTTCGGCAGTGAGATGCCACTTATGAAAATTTTAAAAAGAGGTGGCAGCACACTTGCACAATCACCTGATGAATTGTTAAAAAAATAACAATTGCAGGAATTAAAATGGAAAGAACTAATTACAAATTGCTTTTTATTCAACAACATAGGCTTACATCAATGTTAGTACTTAATCTTTTAGAGTGGAGAAAGGAGTGCATGAAAATCATGGAAGGCGGATATCCCAGGCAAAATGGCAACAAATTTCTATGCAGTATTACTCAAGTGCCCTTGCAGAAAAGATCCGGAATCGGAACCATTATAGTCATTTGACATGTCCTCTAGCACTCGCAATACGTTTTTTTTTTATCTAAAATTAGAGAATCATTAATTGATTGCATTGAGAACGTTTAAACTGTTATTACTTGGAGCCTGGTGACTCGTTGCGACGCCTGCTCATGGTAGCCTCAGCAGCTGCATGGTTTTGGTTTCCGTCTGATGTTACGTCGGACACTCTCCGGCTCAAACATATATTCAATTGTGTAGTCCAATGCGGCGTTAGCCACTGGACGCTTTCCTCGCTCGTTCATCCCAACAAAGTAGCACATCTTCCTGGTAGCACCACTTGTTCCATTGTTGCGTTTTACTTCATATGATTTCTTCTGAGAGCCCGCAACTTTGTTTTGCTTGCACAGTGCCTTTTCTGCTGTCCAGATGCTACTCTTGGAATCGCTTTTTGCAAATTTACACTTGGTCCAAGGACAGCTAACTTACAGAACAGCTGTTCTTCAGATGAGGTGTTGCCGTACTGTTTTTTTATAAAAAAGTCATGGTTTTTCTCTAAAACCATAGTCAAAATGAGCGTGTAAAAAAACCATGTTTTGGTGTTTATGCTTGCATTTTTTTGGAAAAACCATGATCTGCAATCATGGTTTTTTGCATGCATAAACGTAGTAACAATTAAAGAAGGTATGGCGTTCAGCTGAAAAATGTGGCCCAAGCGCTTTTGCTGAGAGTGCGTCGCACATGCACACAAATTAAATATGTGTGTATGTGTGTGCATTAAAAAAATATACATTTTCTGTTGTGATGAAACAACAATAAAAACAACAAAATGACAAGTGCACGCAGTGCATAAGTATGTAAGCATTTTATTTCCAAGAACACAACATCATGGCACTGCACTCTGCTCCAAATATGAATACATATTTTTTTTTGCAACGCAGCAACATCAAACCAAAAACGAGATCAATTCACTCTAAAAACCCACCCCCCAAATGTTTATTTAAGCAACAACAAAAGGAATAAAAAAGAGCAAGCAATTTATTAAATATGAATACATTTTTTGAAAAGCAGCAACAACAAAACAACTACGAGATCGCTTCAAAAAATGGCAAGCGCAGGTCCAACCTTTCATGGCAAATGTCTACCGCATATCATGGATCAGCTGATACACAGCTCAGAAATATATATCCAACAATTATTTTGAATGTGATGAGCGAACATTTTGGGGCAATGCTTTTATTGGAGAGATGTCGTCGGTTAAGACGCCTTTTTAATCTGTTTGTCACCAGATCAGAGGCAAATCAATTGGAGAGGTGTACCAGTTGGTCATGATACCTGCTGGTGTGCATATTGGGCGCATAATGGCAAAGCGTCCGAATTGTGGTATTACATACCAAAGACCACACATAGAAGACTCTAGTTTATTGAGGGTTCTGGAGCTTAGTATCCCCCTGATCCACCGCTACGAGGCTTGTGAAACTTTGAGCTCCAATGCCATTGCTGTAACCGTAGCTGCTGCCCAAATCACATGGACTTTCCTGGTCAAGTGGCGGTCTAGAGACACGCCCAGGTATTTAAACGCGGTATCCGTATATGGGACTCTTGATTGAGGAGTCGCACTGTTATATTCCAGCGGTTCGCCCATCACCAACTTGCTTCCTAAGTTTATTTAAATTCAAATAATTAACAGTGCTTAATCAATCAGTTCACAGAGGAGGAGAAGGTTTTTCTTACGGAAAGATTTGTTAATTATGATGGGAGATTAAGCAATAAATATTTAGCTAAGTTCACACAGGCAAATAATGTGGACAATTTATGATAATGGACATATTTGATCAAATCATTTGAGTATGAAACCGTGGCTTAAGTTTTAAATTCAGAAAAATCTTTAATCATGGATTATTATTCGCTTGTGTGAACTTAGCTTTAGCATTGAACTGGGGAAATTAGAATGCGCAGCTGCCTCTTCAGCAATGACTGCAGGTGTCTTGTAGGCAAAAAGGACATCCATTATTTTCCATTTTTGGTTCAGACTTTGCTGCTTTTAGCAGCAGTGGTTTTTAGTTTTAAAATATTTTTCAGTGGGCACCCATAATCATACTAAATATGCATTTTCTTGTACATGGTATTCAAATCAGTGAGGATGAAGATGAAACATGAGACAACGGACCTAAATCATTCCAGTGGAACCAGTGCAGCAGCATTTCTTTTGGCTCGTGAACGTTATTTGAGCACTGCACATCTCTAGCATATGTACATACATCTATGCACGCACACTCACACATATGCACGAATCGTAATCGTACTTAGATGAATAAATACAGAAAAATTAAGTGATAAATATAAATTATAACCATCTCGTAAAAAGCAAATAGCGCACGTACTTTACGCACATACGGATGCAAAGTTTTGCCGACCAATTGTCATCTTCCCAGCACTGGAGTCATCAAAATAAACGAAGTTAACGCAACGGAAAACGGGTGTTGTCTTCGGATCCATTACTTGTATACATTTTTATCCGTACCCAATTAACTGTTAGTAATTTGTGTACATTTGTTGATTCATATGTCCATCCGGTTGTGATTTGTGTTTAATATTTGTGTCCCGTTTCAGAAAATATATACCAATATATATAAAATGGCGGAGGGGAATACTGCTGGCGGAGCAGGTGCCGAGGGTGCTGCGGCTTTGACTGCCCCACACCCAAACGCCGAAGTAATAAGGGGGCAAATATTTGAAGTTGGCCCAAGGTATAGAAAACTAACGTACATTGGCGAAGGAGCTTATGGCATGGTTGTGTGAGTATTATATACATATAGATTTGTATTGCTATCAGTATGGATATGATTATTGTATGAGTGTACATCAGTTAGGAGTGATTATACATATGTACTTTAAATAATTTTGCATTACTCATAGCCAAAAGTGTTGGGCTGTGTCTATGACAGTGTAATCTTGGGGATTCCTGGTCTATGGTATATATTTTGATGACATTTTAATGATAATTAGACTAAATTGGCTAAATTGGAGAAATATTTGGTCAAGAAAAAAACTGCAATTATGGCTTTTTAGACAAATTTAAATCAAATATTGGTTAAATTATTTGCCCGTGTGAACATATTTCAAAAGTTGTATATAGTTGTTTACTCACTGGTTTTTTTACTGGAGAGGGTATTTTTGATAGAGCCATGTACGTGACTGGAAGCTCTCCGCTCCGTCTGTCCGTCTGTTTCTATGCTATCTCCTCCGTCAGTTTTAAAGCTATCTTAACCAAACTTTATGAAGTCTTTTGGTATAAATACGCTGCACATTTGTCGGAACTGGCCGGATCGGATGACTAAGTATAGCTGTCATAGGAACGTTTGGTTGAAAAAGTAGTTCTAGTGAGAAAAACTTTTTTGTTTTCAGTGCTATCCTACCAAACCTTACGTATTCTTTTAAGTTTTTTATGCTTTCACATAATTTCGAGCAAGTTTTATGCAAATCGGGCAACTATATAGCTATAGCTGCCATACAAAGATAGATCTGAAAAAGTTTTAGTATGAAAAACTTTTTACATGTTTTCAATGCTATCGCTCAAAACTCGTTACTGATCAATATGATATGCTAACAGATAATTTGGTCAAGTCTGATCCAAATCGGATACTATGGCATATAGCTGCCATAGGAATGATCGGTCGAAAAAATAGTTTTAGTGAGAAAAACTTTTTTGTTTTCAAAGGTATTGCGTTTTTCAGTGAAAATATTCAACAAAAAATTAGTTTAAAAGAAGAAATACCCCACACACCATAAAAAGGAAACCCAAGGGTTTACCTCCGGCCGAGCCAAGTAAGCTTCCTCTATTTTTTTATGTTAATTTTGCCGATGTATTGACAAAGTTTTTACGCTCGAAACTGTTTTAGTGAAAAAGTTGGCGCTGCAGTTTCAGTTTCACGTTAACGCTTATATGCAAAAGCTATAATGCAACAATATTTTTGCATATAAGCGATATTTGCATTTAAGCGGTAATCGGTTATATGCAAGTCCTTTGCATATAAGCAATCAATCGGTTGTAAGCAAAAAATTGCTATTATGTTCATTTTATTTAAACCACCTTTATTTAATGTATGTGTGTGTTTAATTTTAGTGTAATTTAAATATTACATGCAGACGACTTAAAATCACATTTGGTTTCAAATATCGCATACAGGTATTATTTACTAAATTCTTGGGAAATCAGTCATTTAGTTTAATTTGAGATCCTCTTGAACAAATTTACTTTAAAAAATCAGTTATTTTCGTTTGGTTTTTGTTTTTTTTCAACATTTTTTAAGATCAGGTCTTCAATGACATCGAAAGACTCTGAAGCGTTTATATTATTATAAGAAAAGTAGTCGCGGAGCGAATCCAAATTTAGAAGGGCGTCTTTGGTAGAGGGATGTTTTACACTGAAATCAGATTGAGAAAAGTTTTCTTCATCTTCAGTTGGATTTTGATATTCTTCCAGAACATCTGCGATAATATCCTCGTCAGAAATAATTCCAAAACAGGCAAGATTATTGTCGCATTGAATGTAATCGGTTTCTAAATTGGACCGTCCGAAGATTTCACCCTCTGCATCTGTCTCAGAAGCCATATCAGTCTCTGGAATTTGATCAATGCCAGCCTGAAATTAACAAATTTAATGTTACTTATACCTTTTCTAGTATCCACTTTTGCAAACCCACCTTCTTAAAACAATTAATAATTGTTTGCTGCTTAACTAAGTTCCAAGCTCGATTGGCATATCGTATTCCATCCAAAATAGTAAGAGATTTGAGAAACTCAACTACGGATAATCCCCTTTCCAATGCTCCAATTTGTTTTTTTATTAAGAACCTTCCGGTATTCCATTTTAAAAGAGTGGATAATACCTTGATCTAGTGGCTGTATTATGGCGGTGGTATTTGGCGGCAAAAATTGAATTGTTATGTTCGAGAATTCCGTTTCTGTATTGTGGCAAGGGGCATTGTCTATAATCAAACAAATATGCTTATTGTTTTTCTGTAGATCCTTATTTATTGTAGATCCACTAGTATCTGTGTCCAAATAAGACTCGTCATCCAAGCGCTTTGGTTGATGTAGTATGGCAGTGGCACCTCTCTTCCTTTAAAAGACCGAGGCTTGGCTGACTTTCCAATGCAATAAGCTCGCTTGAATGTACCAGTTGCATTGCAAAGAAAAAGCAATGTAAGGCGTTGCTTCTGCGTTTTAAATCCTTTAGGATTCTCATGCTTGCCTTTATAGCTTCCGTTTGGCAGTAAATATGCAATCTGGACTAAATTTGTCCAGAATATGCGGCAAATGATTTGAGATAAATGCAGCCGCACTTGCAGTATTATTTTCACTGGCTTCTCCGTGAATCTTGACGAAGTTAATAGAATTCCGCTAGCACCAACGTTGTTTCCAGCTCCTATCAGGTGCGTAGTCTTAATTTAGCTTTAGCAATCATCTTTTGATTATTGTTTGTTTTTAAGTCATTTAAAACTGCAATTTTTTGTTTAGCTGTTAAAATATGACGTGACATTGTTGCACTTGTTACTCGTTACTTCAGCTATCGATGAAAGGTTAATCGATAAATAAATATATGGGAACAGTGTTGGAAAATTTGCTTATAACCGACTAAAATAGTACGCAGCAATTTCAATTGTGGTGAAAAATTTTTGCATACAAGCGATATTTGCTTATAAACGATTTGCATACAAGCAAGTAAATTCTCATATAAAAGTTGCACTTAATGCTCTAATATGTTAAGTTTTTGCATATAACCAAGTTTTTGCATAAAAATGTAGTTAAATCGCCTATGTGTGTTAATCCAAGCACTTGATCGATTAACTTAAGTAAATGTGAGCGGATACGATCTGAAGAATCAACACACAAATGGCCGCCAGGTAAGCCACACCCTTAAAACCAGTTGGCAAATGAAAAAAATATCCTACCCCCTTTGCTGCAGCTCCAAGGAATCGGATGCTGAGGGAGCAACTGCCTGGGCAGATGATTCGGGACATTTAGTTGCTCCAGCGATGATAATTCCAGCTTTAGAAAGGAGGAGACGCAGCATCTATCTCTGTTGCGTGTACGCCAGGAGCTCAACAAAACGCGCAGTGAAATGGAACGTTTGATCAAGTCGGAAAGTGGTACAAACAGGAATTGCAGACACAAAAGCATCAGCGTTTGGAAACTTTGAGCGTTTGTATGCGCAGGAGCGTAAATATTTGCAAGAGAATCAGCGATTGCAGCAGGAGGCCAGAAATTTGAGTAACAAATGTGCCAACCTGGAGGAAGAAGCTCGAAAAGCCTTGAAAAAATTCGCCAATTGAGCAAGATTTGACAGAGCATGAGAACAGTTTTCAATTACACACAACAACAGGCTCGCCTACAGGATCAAAGTCAACTAATTGAAGTTCTTCGGAGGCAGAAAAAATTGCTACTTGAGGATATACAACGTTTGAGTCTGGATCATGAGGAAAAACTCTTAAATATGCAGCAATCCCTAACTGGCTTGGAAATGGAAAACAAACACATGACGGGACAATTTAAGAAACTTTATGAACAGAAACTCAACTGAAACACCAACTGGAAGTAGGGAATCCTCTCTAAGTGCCATACAAGCTGAGCGTGAGCAATTGCATCAGGTGATAGCCGAACTAAATGAAACATTGCAAACCCAGGAACAATTGCTTACACTCAAAGAGCAGGAGTTTCTGGAACTGAAGCAGTATTATCAACAGAAATTACAAAAAAGAAAACAGTTTGGACTTGATGCATTTGTACAGCATTCGATTTCATGAGGAGATTCATCAGAAAACCAATGAAATAGCCAAGCTAAAAATGCTTTGGAACAATTTCAAACTGAAATGCAAGTAATGTGCCATTTAGAGGCACAAAATGAAGAGCAACAAAGACAATTGGAGAAACTGGAGTTTAATTTACAAGCATAAAAACGGGAGGACGAGGAATTAAGAAAAAATCAAACTTTAAAAGAGCAACAATTGGAGCAATTGGGCCCTAGACTTGTGCTCTCTAGAGCTGGAGAGGGTTAAAGCTTAAGCAAGTTTTAAGCGAAAACCAGCAGCAAATGAAAAGCATGTCAAACGAAATTCTGAATTTAAACCAAATTTCCCAAGAAATGTGCCAAAAAATATGAGAAAACTAAATCAGAGTTGGCCTGTCTAAAGAAACAGTCCTCCTTAGCCGAAAATGTTTATCATGAACAGCTAAAAACCTACAAAACTAATTCAGAAAGAATTAACCAAAGCCTTGTCTCTGGCCGAAACTCAATTGTTAGCCAAATTAAAGCAACCCGAACTCATCTCACGCATTGAATCTCTCGAACAGCAGCTGAAACAAATGACCCTACAAAAGCAGCAAACCATTTCTCTACTCCAATCCTTGCTACAGCAACAAAATAACAAAATACAAAACACCGAACAAATGCAAAGCGATTGGCAACAATTACTCCAAACTCTACAAACCACACAAATTCTGAGCATCTGCTACACCAGCAAATCAAGAGAAAACCTTGGAATTGCAGCAGCTCAATGAATTGTTTGCTCTACAAAATCAAGAACTTCAGCAATTGCAGTTACTAAGTTTAGAGAAGGATCAACAGAATCAGCAAGAGGCTAAAGCAATTGAAAGAAACATTCCAGCAGAATTCAGAGCAGCACTCAAGGGATGCCATTCAATTGAAAAAGCTGCAAACCCAAGTGAAAACCTTGCTTGAAGAGAGTGACAAGCATTCATTGATACAACTCTTAGAACTGGAAACGGGTCGTCGCTTTTCCCATATTAAAAGTTGGTCACATTTGATTAAACTCTTGCGCAAA
Source organism: Lordiphosa stackelbergi (assembly GCA_018904235.1). Lineage (NCBI taxonomy): Eukaryota > Metazoa > Arthropoda > Insecta > Diptera > Drosophilidae > Lordiphosa > Lordiphosa stackelbergi. The sequence goes on along the minus strand of JAEIFU010003409.1, from coordinate 5,169 downwards.
GAACTGCGCATAGGACGGCTGTCTCATCGTAAGGCTGAGGAGTTGCCAGGTCTAAGATTAAAATTAAGCGAAGTAACTGCTCTGCTAGAACAGGCCGTGTCCCGCATTAAACTATTGGAGCGCAAACTAAACGCTGAACGTGCCAAATTTGAGGCTTCCGATTCAGGAAAATTCAACCACTCCCAGGAACCTGCTCATGAAGTGGCCAATTTGATAGATGATTATAAAAAAGGTTTAAGTTTTTAAATATTTTAAAGTACTTCAATAAAATTTAGATTATTTTCCAACAGCTCATTCAATAATAGCCCAAGAAACGGGTCGTCCACGAACTAGCCACATTCTGGAGCTGATCGAGTTGAGTCAACGTAGCCAACCCAATTTGTGCCAATTAAGCGATGAACTGGCCGCCTGTCGCACGGATATGCTCAAGCTGAACCAGCTGCTGCAGGCTGCTCGAGAGCCACAGTCCACAGTTCTCTCCTTATGGACGAACTGAAAGCTGTCACAGAGCAAGAAGCTTAGTTTTAAAATATTATATTTAAATTAAGTTTAGCTGAAATTTCTCCACTTATTTATTTAAAGTACTTAATTTGTTAACTCGAATGTTTTCTGATTGTTGTGTTTTAGTTGGTAGCATTATTATTTCTTTTTTATATACAAATTCTGCAATATTCAAATTATTTGAAATATTTGTAATACTATTTTGGGGTTTTCAAGTTTACTGAAGTTTCATTGAATGAAACACTTTAAAACTTGCACGATAATTCCGAAATTTATTATAAAAATAGTTCTTCACTTTATTTATTTGTTTACTAGTAACAGTCTTAAGTATGTGTTTGGTCTTATTCCAATTAGTCAGCTTTTGGAATGTGTTTAGTTGTGTGTTCAATTTCTTTCTATTTATATAATTTGTACAATAAAAATCTATAATATTTTATTAAGACAACATTTCAGTTAATTTCCTATTCTGGAATAGTTTTGGAAACTGCTACCAAAACCAATCAAAAAAATTTTTAATCCTAGAATTTTTTTGAAGAAGAACATTTTGTCTCGACAAAGAATAAATAATTTGTTTAAGCTTTTTAAAGCTATTTTTAAATTCATCAGGACACTCAAGATCATCATGTTCGGATTTCAATGTGCTTTTCACAACATAAAGATCTTAGGCCTAGGATATTATATAAAAATAGAGGGTAACTACGGGTGTATAACGTTTTTAAACCTTTTATACATAATATATGCTGCCAGTTTGAATATATGGCTATACGATGTATTCATCAAAAAAGACTTTCTCACTAGAACTTACATTTTCGACCGATCGTTCCTATGGCAGCTATATAGTCATCCGATTTTGAATCAAGCTTGACAAAATTGTGTGGTAGTATATAATATTGAGTCTGCACAAAGATTGGGAGCGATAGCATTGAAAACAAAAATGGTTTTCTTACTAAGACTTTTTTTCAGATCTATCTTTTGTATGGCAGCTATACTATAGTTGTCCGATTTTCATAAATCTTGGTGAAATTATGTGAAATCATAGAAAACTTATTAATACGGGGATTGGGAGCGATAGCATTAAAAACAAAAAAGTTTTTCTCACTAAAACTACTTTTTCAACCGATCGTTCCTATGGCAGCTATATGCTATAGTCTCCGATCCGGCCGGTTCCGAAAAATGCAGCGTATTTGTACCAAAAGACTTCGTGCAAAGGTTGGTTAAGATAGCTTTTAAACTGACGGAGGAGATAGCATAGAAACAGACGGACGGACGGACGGACAGACGGACACTCAACTCAGCTCGTCGCACTGATCAAGAATATATATGCTTTATGTGGTCGGAGATGCTTCCTTCTGTGCGTTACAATTTTAATATACCCTCTCCAAGGGTATAAAAAGATTTTGTGCCGTGAACATCAAAGAGCGTCACCGAATCATCTGATTCAAAATAGGTTACATCAAGAACATTTTTACAGGTTCATAAAGCAGACCAATAGCAAAATACAATTTGCTGTATGTGGTGTAAGTGACTTTGATAACTTTTTTTTTATTTGATTTCATAATTACAGCCAAAGTATTGAACTTCGGCCTTAATTTGCTGCATATTTTCAAAAAAATTTTGTGGAAAATAAAATGCAACATTTAGTATGTAAATTAACAGCGTGAGCACAAATGCCTTTTACCGCCCAAAAATGTTTAAAATGTTGGAGCGGACTCAGTGATAGTAAAAAAGGTTGATTCATAAAATTATTTTCGATGCTTAAGTGTTCTTTGTGGTGGAAAAATCAACAAGAATTAACAAAAGTTGCGATTTTATATCACAAACTTAATCCACCACAAAATCATAGAAAGGTTCTGTTGGAATGAGAAGGGCGTATTACCACTTTATGACCCAAAATCCAGATTTCACAAGCGGCTTCCGTAAACTCAGACTGTATACATAACATTTCACTGGTTCACTGGTCTTTTTGGTTATAACTTGAGAACCGCTCATTCGATCTCTATCATTTTTTCGGCAAATCGATACATAATGCTAATTTGAATCGTACTCGTATTTGATTTGAATATTAATCGACCCAGCTGTCGATTCTGATCAAGAATATATTTACTATATAGGGTCGGAAATAATTCGATCTCCCTGTTACATACAAACTTAATATACTCTGTGTACCTTTCGCACAGAGTATAAAAAGGTTTCGGCCATTATAAATGCCTTAAACGAAACCAAGATTCGTTTCGGTATTATTCCCCTAGTTTGGAGGAAAAAAAATCAGAAAAAGAAAAAGCGCGGCAGGCAATTTTTTTTATCGCGCGTGAAAAGAATTTATAAGTGAAAAAACTGCTCAAACAATAAACAATGCTCAACTTTGCAGGACAAGTAGGGCATATTTTAAAATTTTACCTTCCAAGGTTAACATAATTTCAAATCAAAAAACTTCGTACACGTCACTTAGACCATATTTGTATATGAATTAGGTTAGCTTTATGAAAATGTTATTGTATTTTAGTTTTGTGGTTAAGTTTTGAAGAAAAGAATGCATATATTTTTAGTACAAATCCTGCAAATTTAAAAACCTTAAAAAAGAAACGCATGGATGACCGCCACGACTTTGTTATATAATAATTCTTTATAATTCGCGGCCCATCGATGACATTTTTTCCAAAATTGTTGTTCCGAACGGTCGTATACTAAATATTTACTTATTTCTTTTTTGATGCTTCATTCTAAGTATGGTATTTTGCATATAAATATTTAAAATGGGGGTTAAAAAGCGTCAAATCCTCTGTGCGTTTTTTGACGACCATATAAATGAGGAATTTTCAATTTTTTGAATTTTTTTTTCAAAAAATTCATCGAAAGATGATTAATTTTTCATATTTCAAGTAATAATTCAATCACATTGGCGACGTGAGCACAGGCTGATGAAATCTGAAGTTCTGGAGCCTAGAGTCCTACTGAGTTCTTAGAATTGCAGCATTGACGGCAGTAAAAACATGCAAAGAGATCAGAAACTCCGTTTTATCAATTTTGAAGATGTCTCGCTGTCTCTATCATTCTTAAACTTTTTTAGTGCTCCAATAATGTAAGACAGAAACTCAGCTTTGTACACTCATTAATGTTTTCCGTGCATACCATCGTTTTCATCAATCGAAATCTGTTCGCTCAGTGACGCAAGGTGAAGAGAAGAAGGGAATCGATTAGAATGAATCTTTTCGCAAACTGTTGCCACGTTTAGAATAGCGGGTAATCAAAATAAGTTCAAATATTTCACCCGTATTTACAACGATAGGTCTTAATATTTCAACCCATATTCCAACGATCTTCGTTTTTAGATACTTTTCACTGCTAATGCCTTTTTGAAACAATCTAAATATTTTCATCTTTTTTTTAAAATTCTTGATTTATTCATTCTTGATATTTTGCTTTTTTCATACATTGGGTTAATTAAGACATTTGGGTTTAAGGGGGCTTCAGCCCCTATAGCCCCCTGGATCCGCTGCTGCGCAACATTGGGCTGGTAAAATTTTCAATGACATGACCACGATGGTGAAAATTATGAGAGTGGGATGTAGAAAAACCATTTCTATCCTCACCAGCAACAGTTCTAGTATACATTTCGATCTAGCCTGTTAGGATACAATACTGGCATGCTGTCAACTAAACAATAACTAGACGATACTGCAGAATTGAACGGGCTGTACAATACGACTCTTTATTGTTTTCGTTTCTTAAAATATCTTTTGAATTCTTTTAACAGCACTAATTCTAACACTCTTTAAAGGAGCCCGGGACCCAAACAACAATTTTGCAGGCTACATTTGTTACCGTGACTGACAAAAATATCCATTTTAAACTTTGATGGACCACCTAAGCTTGAAGGCGGCCTCTGCAAGCAGTCTACTGAATTTGAGAAAAAAATAGAAATGTTTGAGAAAGACACAAAAACAACCACCGTATGCATCAAAAAAAAAAAAAAAAAAATTAAAAAGAAAGCATCAAAGAGGAGAGAGAGAGAGAGAGAGAGAGAAAAAAAAATTAAATAAAGTGCAGCACATAATACACTAATACGGGTAAATAGTTATAGTCGGGCTTGACCGACTTTACTTCCTGTTCTTAATATAATTTGTAATAATTTAAATTCAAAAAGGCTCTTGGCGCATAGATATACAAATGTCAGCGTGTACAAAATTGTGAGTCTGTGACGTCACAATAGAAATTTTTATTTTGACTAGCGACGCTTTACACTATTTTTTGTATCATGGATCCGACTTGTGTTCAATGGCATGGGCTGGAACAGAATAACTTCCTATGACAAAGAGGCAACTCGTTACAGAACCAGCTTAATAAGCGGGGATTTTTTTCACTAAAAGGGCTCTGTTGGGTTTTCTTCTGAGTGGAATATCGACTATCTCACGAGAGGGGAAAACTCGGAATAGCGAACTTTTACCTATACCTATATTGGGCATTTCCACCAAGAGGTCAACCTGGACCAAAAAAATAAAAGTGATTAAAAAACACTTTTATTTGATCGAATTTTCATGGGGAAACAATTAAATTGAACTTATGTAGGCAAATATTACATTTACCTTTAATCCATTTGAAGATATTTCGTTCCACAGGCAGTCTAGCGCAGTTTTTCCCATTTTGATATTAATTTTGCTTATTTTCATA
>JAEIFU010003408.1:0-28964 GCA_018904235.1 Lordiphosa stackelbergi | reverse complement strand
CTCTCTTGGTATCAAATGGTTCGGAAAGGTTCTTTCCTATTTTGACGGAGCTTTGTTCTCCAACGTCATCATGCAAAGACGGACGTACTTTGCTGGTATACCAAAAGGGTAGACAAGGCTTCAAAAAACCTTGACCTTATCGGCGTGTCGAAGGCTGATTTATAATCAACAAATAGATGGTGTGTGTTGATGCCTCTCTCATAGGTCTTCTCAGGATTTGTCGTAATGTGAATATCTGGTCTGTGGTGGATTTACCAGGTCTAAAGCCACACTGATAAGGTCACATCAGTGTGTTAATAAGGGCAGGAGACTGATCACCGGGTAGTTGGCGCAAACAGGGTCTCCTTTTTAAAGATTGGGCATAGAACACTTAAATTCCAATCGTCGACAGAACCCATACGGCAAAGAGTTGGTGCATGCTCCTTAATTCCTCAGCCTTAACAATTCACGGAGCTCATCACCGTATTTATTGTTCTGTGCCTTTGGGCTTTCCTGTTGGGTCGGCGGGTCTATCTCTATGTTGTCGATTGGTGGCATCGCTACTTCTCTAGAGGCGGCATCATGTTCGTCATCGCCTCCCAGTAGGTTGGAGAAGTAGCTTCTCCATTTGTTAAGCGCCACTTGCGGATCGGTGACCAGATTCCCGTGTTCGTCTTTGCATTGTGCGACTCTGGGCTTAAAACCTTCTGTTAATTGCTTAATTTTTTGGTAAAATTTTCGAGTCTCACTCATGCCGAATAACATCTCGACTTCCTCGCGCATGCGCCTTTCCTGCTCGCTCTTTTTCCTTCTAAAGAGGCGCTTCTGCTCTTTCTTTTTCTCCCGATATCGCTCCTTAACAGCCCGCGTTGCTCCCGACTGCAGAGTTCTCCTGTAGGCTGCGTCTTTTCTGCAGTAGCAAGTCGGCACTCCTCATCGTACCAAGTCCGACTTCGAGGGAACTCGGAGTACCCGAGTATCTCCTTGGCAGCCGTACTCATGGAGTGTGATATACGATTCCACTGTTCGCATATATCGGAAGAATATGGGGAGGTTTGCCTGAGCAGTTGGGCGAGTTTGGCTTTGTAGGCTTCAGAGGTCCCTTGTGATTGCAGCTTCTCGACGTTTAGCTTTCGACGTGTGCCAGAGCGTGAGGCATTTGCCACACTGAGCCGCGTGCGTACCTTGGCTGCAACCAGGGAGTGATCCGAGTCTATGTTGGCTCCTCGAATCGCACGCACGTCTAGTACACTCGATGAGTGCCTTCCGTCGATCACAACGTGATCAATCTGATTTCGTGTTCGTTGATCAGGGGACTTCCAGGGTCGCCTTATGGATGTCGAGGTGTTCAAATCTCGTACTACTTATGACCATGTTCCGGCCTGCAGCAAGTCGTAGCCTCTCTTTTACCGGAGGTTGTTTCATGAAGGCTAAATCGTCTGACTGTCGGACCAAAGACTACTTCTCTTCCGATTTTCGCGTTAAAATCGCCTAGCACGATCTTTATGTCGTGATCGGGGCAGCCGCTCAGATGTGCCGTCTTTTGTCGAGGTGTCCTTGTCTTCTGTTGGCGCGTGTGCACAGATAAGACTAATATTAAAATATTTTGCCTTAAGTCTGAGCGCGGCAAGCCGCTCGTCAACTGGTGTAAAGCTGATGACTGAGTGGCGTAGTCTACCCCCCCCAAAGCCGCACCCAAACTCGTGCCTTGGGAAACATGCCCGCTGTAGTTTTTTCTTGAGGGGTGTTGGTGTTCTGTTTTTCTTCTCTTTTGGTAGCGTTATTATCTTGCTCCCATTCCAATCCATCGCATTTCTTGGAGTGCAGTAACGTCCGATGAGTATTCCTTGAGGACTTTCACCAAGTCGATATCATCACCCTCTCCGTTGAGGGTGCGAACATTCCAGGTGCATATCCTCAAATCGTGGTCCTTAAAACGTTTGCGTGAGTCGTCGTCAGAGGGGTCCGTATCCGAGGCATTGTAGTCGCAGTTTTCATTGGTGGAGATTTTTTACGGTGGTGGGTACCAAACCCGACGCACTAACCCTATATATTATACCCTGTAGGGAAGGGCGGGTCGCCGCTCACGTTAGCCAGCAGCGTTGCGGATGCATTGCTCTGTTACCGGTGGTCACCACGAGGAGGTGTGAGTCGACTTGAGACGCAGTAAACCAGGATCACGCTGGGTTCGCCAAGTTGAACCGATCAGCAGCTTTACCTGACCACATACGCCCCCATTAGGTCCAGAAGATCTTGACTAGAAGTTCTGAACCACCACAATTTGTTTTTTGCTAATTGAGAAATCATGTAAGTAAATTGAAACAAACTTAGTGCCGATTCTTTCTTCTTTCAGATAGCTGCTATGTGACAGATAAGCTCTCAATTTACTCTGCTATTTGTAAGTTTATGTGACATATGTCTCTATGAGAAACATAAGGTGAGAAATCGAGAAAATAAAATGTTCACTGCCCGCATTGAGATTCATATTGTTCGCATGGAAAATCACTATGGTTATAGCGAGACGGGCATATTCCCAAATGCACTCAAAGAGCGTAAGTGAGAACGAGCAGCTGGTGTCGACTGGCAACCGTTCAGTCTATATCAGGCCAGTTCCCGTTTCCGAATCTGATTGATCGGAATTGGTAAGTGTAGTGATTTCTAAGAAACTATTAAAGAATTCGACCGAATATTTTTGTCATCAAGAGGATCGAATGATAGTAAGTGGGATTTTTAAGTAAAAGGAAGAATAAGGAAAAGGAAAAACATTTTTAAATACCGATTCTGCATGATATGATCGAAGTCGTAAACAGGAACAGGCCTGTACAAGACATTCATACCGCATTAAGAAGGATAGTCGACTTTACAACTCTTTCAAGAACCAACCGGTTTTATTATATTTTATTATAGAGCACATTGCAATGACTGTTTGGGAATTCCAAATGCAGCACAAGTGCAAAATGTGACTACAAAAGACAACGCCAAATGGACAAAAGTATACAGAAAAAAAAAATGATATTATTTCATATCAATTTTAAGCCGATATGATAAAATATCAAATTGATATTTTACAAATTTCAAATCGTTATTTTTTACGTATCATATTAATATTTTCAGTATCATTCTGAAACTATTTAATATCAATTTACGTGAATGATATTATTTTGGATCAAAAGATATTACCCACTTGCCGCCCACTTCCCGCCCACCCCACCCACTTCCAAAACAACTTACCACCAACAACTTATCACTCACATCCTACCCACATCCCATCCACTTCCCAACCACTTCTCTGTGGGCATGTATTTCCAACATCGGAAAATGAAAACAGTAATGCATTCTCATTTTGACCTTACAAACCAACTCTCAAGTCAATCGGGTTAAAAATAGTATTTTTCATGCCGAATTTTCCGGGAATTTTTACGCATGACTGCGGATTTCCGACATTGAAAAATCACATTTTAAATTATTTCGTATTCTACCCATACAAACCGAGTTTCAAGCCAGTCGGATGAAAAATGATTTATTTCATGCAGAATTTTCCGGGAATTTTCCGACCGTTGCCTTAAATTTTCCAACATCGGAAAATCACATTTCAAATTATTTCGTATTCTACCCATACAAACCGACTTTCAAGCCAATCGGATGAAAAATAGTTTTTTTCATGCAGAATTTTCCGGCTATTTTCCTCATGGGCGGATTTTCCAAAATCAGAAAAACACATTTCAAACTATTTCGTATTCTGTCCTTACAAACCGAGTTCCAATCCAATCGAATGAAAAATGTTTTATTTCATGCAGAATTTTCCGCGAATTTTCCGAACGTTGCCTTAAATTTTCCAACATCGGATAGACACATTTCAAATTATTTCGTATTCTACCCTTACAAACCGAGTTTCAAAAGCTCAATCGGATGAAAAAAATTTTCCAATCCCCCCCCTTTTTTTTCTAACGCCAAAGAAAGTATGCGAAAAATCTCAATTTTTTGAAAAATTCACCCCGAAAAAAAAAAACCTTTTTTTAAAAAAATTTTTTAAAAAATACTACCAAAAAACATGAATTTTTACAAATCTTTGTAAGTAATTTAATTTGCCGAAGACAGTTTGCAGCTATCACTAAAACTGAATGAGCTGTTTGCCCAAAACTAATGACACCTTTTTTTGGTTGGCACACCCCCAATTTCAAAAACCTTTGAGGGTCCATAAAAAAGTGCTTCCAATCTAGCCAAACGCTGATAGGGATTTACTCAGTTCGGGTAGCACTATCGATTCCGCATAGTGGTTCTTGATACTTTTTTTGACACAGTATCAAAAGAGGGAGTACTGAAACACCATCAATTTGCTGCGACAATAAACATGAGCGTACCAACTCGTTTTCTCGGAAACAGCTGATAAATTGTCGAAGGGGGTCTGGAAACTATGACACTAGTTTGATAGTTGTCAGAGGAACCTTTGAAGCGCAATGAAAATAGTTAAATCAAAGAGAACTAAAAAACAAAACTACAATTATTTGGAGAGCTGCGAGGTGGACAAACAAGTGGAGCTGATCAAAATGGGCGAGTTGCAACCATTTTTATGGAATACGGCCAATAAAATGCATTCCGATACTGGCAGCTGCTTCACTTGTGTCGGAGAATCTTTTTCGGAGGCTCTCCCGTTGATATGATAGCCGTGCCAATTTCCAATTGTGCAATGTATGCACACCACCCAAGTCCCAACCTCCGTAGCCTCCACAGCCCGTATGATCCTCCAGTCCATGCAGCTGGCTATGGTTATAAATATTGCCTCTCAGTGGTCAAGTTGTGCTCACGCAGGCCAATACAATAATAAAGGACACTGCTTGTACCTCCAACCGCATACAAAATGCATCCATGAAACTGACCATGGCATTGCCTATGACCTCTGAATTTCCCCCAGTGACTTCCTTTATCAATTCTATAAACTCTTTTATTTTATTTGAATTAGTCCGCCAATTTCTTAAACAAACAACAGCTGAATTTTTTGCTGGTCACACTACATTGTCGGAGCGGCACTGAAAATTATCAAACAAGTTCCACTCCGACAAAATTTCAAGCCTCTGAGTTATTGTTAATTGTTACGCAAATGCATGATACCTTATCAATGGATTTTCTATAAATTGCAAATATTGCAAATGTAGCATTAATGCTAAGCTCGGTGATTTGGTCATATAAACATACAATGCACATTGGGGGAAATTGTCTTTATTTGCTGTTCATATTATAAGTTAATTTCGAATTAATTTTTTTGCCGGTGTGGCCACGCCACTCCCGCCACCTACCACCTGCACCTTCAGTTTTAAAGCTATCTATAAAGAATTCCATGGGAGTGGTCGGCGCCACACCAGAAGAAGCAGAGCGAGGACCAGCGGCCCCAGTTGTTCAGGCAGCAGTCCTGCCCTGAGGTTGGCACGATGGCAGTATGTGCCAGAAGCCGGATTCAAGCTGTCGAATTCCCAAATTAAAGAAGGGCTACTTCAATATAATTGCATACAATATGTTGAATGGGTAAAGGTTGATAACACGGTCAGTTTTTGGGCCGAAGTTATAAGCTATTTAGATGCGGGAGGCAATAAACGAGCTTTGCAGCAAGCATCATTTGTGGCTATGCTATTATCCCTGCCGTGGTCAAACGCATAGTTTGAGCACTTTCTCAGCCTCTGCGAAACAAAAAATATGTTGCTATGGATAGGAACCTAAGTTTTTATATTTGTTTTTTTTTTTAAGGCCGATACTCAGATAAGATAAATATTTAGTTTGGTACGATTTGGTACAAACACGAGTTTTTGATTTTCCAATATATATCAAACCCCTTCGGGACTCGATTGATAACTTATCAACTCCACAGCTGACTAAGCGCACGCTGTGCCTTTTCCCCGAAGACAAATCCCAAAGGGGTTGTTTGTTTTTAAAGCACGTAAAGCACGTAAAAAACAATGACCTCGAGCCAGCTAAAAAAACCGAGTATTCCCAGCGGCGCAAATTCCCAGTACATAACGGATTACTCCTACGGTACATTGCCATCAGTATGAAGAAATTAATCCGATACTATCTGCTTAACTTTGCCATATGCATTACCCCGGCCTGCATTACTAGTAATAAAAGATGTATGCCAGATCCAAACTGCCATCGGATTCCCATTACGAATGCATATATTTTCTTTTAAATTTTATTGCAGAATGTTCGCAGCCTGTTTGTTTTCGATTGGTGCTAATCAGTCATATAGCATTGATGAAAGAGACAATTTTGTTCAGCCTGATTGATTGATTAATATTATGTAATAATAAAACAAGTGAGAAAGTCGGTCAAGCCCGACTATATTTATACTCTGTACCTAGAGTAGGAGATAAATGCAGAGCTGCTGCTGCGCTCATCTCAAAGTTTATCTCTTCCCCTCCCTATCTCTCTCTTTCTCTCTTCCTTAAAAATTTTGCGTTGGTTGTTAGTGGGTGGGGGGGGGGGGGGGGGGTAATTCACTTATTTGATCATAACTTGAGAACCGCTCATCCGATCTTTATCATTTCTTTGGCAAATAGATACTTATTACAAATGACTAACTATCTTTAGAAGGTACGAATCATCTATCTACAAAACTGTGGGAGAAATGACGTTTTCTTCAAATTGCGGGGGCGGGAGGGGCGCGGCAAAAATTGAAAATAAACTTGATCTGCCTGCAACTCCATTGAATTAGACATGTCAAACCTCTATCTCTTTCCAACTCTGAGATCTTGGTGTTCTTACGGGGACGGAGAGAGGTCCGAAGCCAGGTAAAAATCCCAAATTTTATATATATTTACTAAATTAATAAAGGTTATTTATTGTGATTATCATTTATAACATAAGAAGTTCTGCAAGCTTATTCATAAATTTAAATTTATAGTACAAAAAAGTGCTGTACTTACTTTACTTTTCTACACTTCTCGTCATTTATTTCTCATATCTCACAAAAACATCTAAAATATTAAAAAAAAGAATTCGGAAAACGATTATTTTTTGATCGGTTCAAGCATAAAAAAATGTTAGGGCAACAGTAGCGCGTCCAAATAGTTCATTCCTCTCTCTTCCATCTACTGTCAAGATCATGCGCGAACTTATCAAGTTACCGGCGCCAAGCTGACAGCTATGCAAGATTACGGCATACAAAAACAATGCGCCCACTCACAAAACAAACACACTAATAATTTGCTCGAAGAACCCTAAAAATCAAAACGTTTTTGACATTGGTGCGTTAGACGCATACACCCATATTTCACTTACACACATTAGCGTTTTGCGCCTAATATCGTGAGATGTATGGGACGCTTTACACAAACATATCTTCAATCACATTCAGTGAAAGAGAGTAACTTGGAAAACGTGATCACGTGAACAACAACAATATATGTGAAAACTTACGTTTTCACCCGCTCAAATTGGAAAGATGAAGAAAGTATAGATTTTAGTAGCTGCTCTCGTATGCTCTATTAACTTTGTGACTTGGTGTTACTTTTTGTGAAAAAATACGAGATTTAATCCAGAATACATCGAAATTTTTACAAGTAGATTAAAACCCAAAATTAACCCATGCATTTGTTTTTGTTTCTGTACTGATACCCGGTTATGTTAATAAAGGGTATTAGAACAATTTTTTTTCGGATACAAATTATAAAGTGTTTTTAGCGGTTAAGGCCCATTTCTAGGACAAATATATGCACTCGAAAATAAATTTTTATGTTGAACTCCATATAAAAAAAAAAGAGGGAAGCTAACTTCGGCTCGACCGAAGTTTATATACCCATGGAGCATGATATATGCATGCTTGTTTGTTATATGACAGCGATACTATACTTATAGCTATACTATTTATCTGGCTTTGATCAAAATTCACAACATTGGGTAGAAACACATAATATTCAAAACTGGAGAGTATAAAGACGCTCCCATTGAAAACAAAAAAGTTTTTCTCACTAGAACTAATTTTTCGACCGATCGTTCCTATGGCCGCTATATGCTATAGTCATCCGATTTGGATCAAACTTGGCAGAATTAAGTGGTAGCATATAATATTTATTGGAAACAAGTTTGGGTGCTATAGCATTGGAAACAAAAAAAAAAGTTTTTGATACTAAGACTTTTTTTTCAAACTATCTTTTGTATGACAGCTATACTATATAGTTGTTCGATTTCCATAAATCTTGGTGGAATTGTGAAAAAGCCTAAAAAACTTATAAATGCAAGGTTTGGAGATGTCTGCGTGAAAAACAAAAAAAGTTTTTATGTTCCTATGGCAGCTATATGCTATAGTCGACCGATTTGAATAAAACTTGACTGGATTGTGTGGTAGTATATAATATTGATCTGTGAAAAGTTGAGGAGCGATAGCATTGAAAACAAAAAGTTTTTCTCACTAAGACTTTTTTTCAACCGATAGTTCCCATGGCAGCTATATCTTATAGTCAACCGATCCATCCGGTTCCGACAAATGTGCAGCGTATTTGTACCAAAAGACTATGTGCAAAGTTTGGTTAAGCTAACTTCAAAACTGACGGAGGAGATAGCATAGAAAAAGACGGACGGATAGACGGACGGACAGACGGACATGGCTATATCAACTCAGCTCGTCATGCTGATCAAGAATATATATAGTTTATGTGGTCGGAGATGCTTCCTTCTATGCGTTACAAACATCCGGACAATTTCAGTATACCCTCTCCAATGGTATAAAAAGCATCTTCGAACAGCTGATCAGCCATTTATTTAGTGGCATTTATTTTGCTGATTTCCAGAAGAGAAACTAAATAATCACAGCGTTGCCATATCGTTAGAGTGTGTGGATTGCAAGCACAGCTGGTTTGCTAAACTAAATTGAAAATATATAACTTGCAGCACATTTTTCGGGACAACATCAAACAAATTAAAAGAAAATGCGGGGAGCACTAAAATAGCCCAACACATGAAATAGCACTCTTTCTTATTAGTTTTAAAATTTATTTTATTTTAGGTGCGTCATGTGACTTTCAAAGCTGTAGGCTTATTTAAAAATTGTTTAAACTGTAATTTGATAAACTCATTTTGATTTCAAGCGGCTGACAAATTAGTGCGACCCTACAATTTGGCCGACATTTTGGGAATTTTTTAGTTAATTTTAAGACATTGTGGTCATACATAGCTTCATAGCTTAACATAAATAAGTGGCAATTTCGTGACATAATTATACACTTGAAAAGTGTATTATAATTTTGCCTAGAAGTTTGTAACGCATAAAACACAGAGAAAACAAAATTGGCCACACGGCGCGTGTAGAAACGTCAAACCTAAACGCAACATATTTCCCCTGTTAAATTGCACACGCTGCGTGTAGAATTCAAAAAGCCACACGGGACGAATGGAAAAGCTACATGCGACGTGTAGGAATTGAAAATCTGAATGCAAATGTAGAAAAGTTAAATGCTGCGTGTGCAAAGGCAAAGTCTACACGACATTAGAAAATCAGCTCATTTCCCCAAATAATTCTACATTTTTCATGCAGCAATCTGAATTTGGATATTGGAATCCTACACGTACGTGTGAAAATTCTAAACGAAAAATGTAGCTCTACATCAATACTGAATTCTTATATTTTTCGTTTAGCTAGCTGGTTGTCACACGTGACGTGTGGGATTTCTAAATGTACGTTTAGATTTACAAAATCTAAACGCTGCGTGTTGAAAATCTACGCGAAACGTGTGCAAATTTCTGTTGCCCGTATATAAATAGCGATTGCGTTGAATTAGAACTTGAGAATTACAAGCAAGCAAATATTGGATTGTGCCTATAGCAGATTCAATACAAGTAATATCTGAGAGGCCCTGCCTTACACGCGTTACGTGGCGGAGACGTCTAAAACATCATTCCAATCGTGTTGCAGTCCAAGGGGCCGGGATTTCAAATCTACAATACCAGAGTAAGTAAAAAAAAATATAAATTTGTAAAAAAAAAAAATTAAAAAGCTACACGAAAATGTAGGATTTCTACACGATTCGTCCGGGATTTTCAACCCATTACTTTTGTGTAGCTTTTTTGCACGCCGCATGTTGTAATGAAAAAACTGAACGCGGCGTGTAGAAAAGCTGCACGTGGCGTTTAGAGTTCAGAAAGCCACACGCGGCGTGTAGAAAAGCTACACAAAAATAGTGGGTTGAAAAACCCGATCGAAACGTGTAGAAATTCTACATTTCCGTGTAGCTTTTGAATTTTTTTTTTCTCTGTGTATATATATTCTTGATCAGCATGACGAGCTGAGTCGATTAAGCTTTTGTCGTCCGTCTGTCCGTCTGTCTGTTTCGTCGCGAACTAGTCCCTCAGTTTTGGAGCTATCGAGCTGAAACTTTGCACAGAGTCTTCTTTTCACTGCACGCTGCTAATATGTCGGAACCGACCGGATCGGATGACTACTTCTTGTAGCTGCCATACAAATGTTCGTTCGAAAAATGGGTTATAGTGAGAAAAACTGGTTTGTTCTCAATATATGTTTTGAAGCTGATTCGCGAAGTTTGGTCGAAGTCGCTAACCGTTGTGACAAGCTATTTCAAGTGTATCAAAACTTCGGTACAGACGAAGTAAGCTTTGCCTTTCTCGTTTTTTATTTGTTCTGGAAATAGGCCTTTAATGGTACTATCCTTTAATGATACTATTTCGGTTACGTTTTTCGTCTCTAGTTTATATCAAACTTTGTTAAGTAATGTGGAAGCATAAAAAATTAATAAAAAAACAATTTTAGAGACGATACAAAGAGAACTACATTTACATTTAAACTATTTCTAGTACAAAGATCAATTCTGTGATCGTTTGAAAACCAAAAAAAAATTGTTGAAGGTAGTTATCTTCTCTGAACTGGTGAAGATAGCCTTACATCTATGAAAAATACACCACTTTGCGATATAACCAAAGTTCTTAGCTTTATAAATTGTTTAAATAATGCTCTGAACCATGTTTTAACTGGCTTTTAACCGCTTTAGAAGCGGTCATGAACACACTGTAAAAATTTCATAAAGATTGCTTTGTTCTTTGCTCAATACTGTCAAATTTAGTTCACTGTGCGTGATTGTAAACTTACGTTGTATACTCTATATATTTCATGAGAAACAGCCAATACAATAAGTCCCTGGCAGTTTTTTATCTTTACTAATAGGGCGTGTGCCGTCATCAAATTGTTACACGCTTGAAGAGTGATTCACTATATTTATATAGATAACTAACAAAATTGGCAAAAGATAACCATTCCAGTGAACGAACATCAAAACTGCATTTTTAACAACCCTTAACATGAACATTGACACAACCAGGCGGAATTATGAAAACAACTTAATTGATATGGTTTGTGGAGTAGGACATACAAATAATATGAGTATGGAAAATAATCAATTTTTGTTTGCTTAACGCTACAAGTACAATATACTTATAAAATATTGCGCCAGTTACAACGATTAAAAATTATTTAAATATTTTAGATTATCTACTTAAATGCTAACTTATACCAAAGATTTATTGATATTATTGAAGACACATGTTAAACAAAAACCGATTGTTTAGGCGAGCTGATATTGGATGCCAATTTTCGCTTCTCGATGCTTTTGCGAGAAAAAATTGATAGATATTATAGATGACACATGACACACAAACGACTTTTCATGGGAGCTGACATTGGATCCCAAAAAAAAGGTTCGTACCTATATGTGTAGTGTCTTTGCTTATAGCTAAACATGTATTAATATAATCATTATAAGTTAACATACAATTTATTTTTAAATGTTATTATATCCTTTATTAACTTTTAGTTTTCTCGATTCAAATGTTTGTAGTTCGTAAGTGATCTTCTATTCTAAGCCTAAATTGCGTGGCGTTCCTTATAGTCTTTGTATCGTGGGGTAGTCCATTCCAACAGCGAACAGTATGGACGAAAAATTGTCTCTCCGAAACTGACAGTTTGTACGTTTGACACACAATATTGTTTGTTCTTCTTGAAAGGCTAAAATTAAGTTTTTATGTAACAAAACAAGATTTCGAACATCCATCCACGATTGAAGGGGTTAGTCACAGTGCAACTTGTCAAGTTATTGGCGCCAAGCTGTCAAGCTGACGGCGTGCCAGAATCATGACCGTAACCAGATAAAAGCGATCGGCAAACTTTAAAAATTACTTATCTTCAACTTGCCACAGCTAAAAATACATAATTCTGCTATGTAAAAAGAGCAAGCAATTTGGGATGTTTTTTCCACAACTCTCACATGGATTGATCATATTGTAGGATCCGTAGGAAGTTGTACGGAAAACTAAAAAGGCCAGAACGTTATTAAGCAGCAGTCAAGATTCGCTTATTAATAGCCCAGACCCTTCTTACTTCTGTCCTCTTCTATAACTGTGAAAATACAAGTAGCCTTTAACAACATAGCACGGTACATCCACCATTGAAGACGAACTGACAGAATATCTGTCGTATCGATTAAGTGGATGGAATTGAGGAATGAACATTTTTTTTCGTGTTTTGACTCTTGATAAGTTTGCTTGTTTGCTTGTGGACACTACTGGGTGGCCACAAGGCCATCCAAATTAAATATGTTATTATATACATTCTGAATCGATGTGAGAATGGGACTAAACAGGTATACTCCTCTACGGACTCAAGTGCAAACGGTCTCAATATGGCTAACATTTATTAATATCAGGGCTGAAAACCGCTCGGAAAGAAGGACTGGTTCGGTTCAGTGGTTCACACAGTTTTTGAACCGCCGGTTCGGTTCATTACATGGTTTTTGGGGCTTACTGAACCGCGGTTTCGGTTTGATTCGGTTGGGCACGGTTTGCGCTGTATTCATTTAACAAACTAAAGAAATGTATTTTTGAGACATTTAGTCAGATTATTTAAGTAAGGTTTAGGTTGTTTAGTCAGGTTTTTAGTTATTATATAATAAACATTTCTTTTTTATTAAACTCAAAATTTGCTTTGATAACATAACGGTATCTTTAAGACTGTGTTCTTTAATGAAGATATTTCCATTCGATTCATTGCATATCAAAACAGCAGGAGATATATAGAGTTTAAAGAACTTAAAATTTAGTTCAATATGATGGAATTTTAGTTAAGATTTAGTAATAATATATCTTATACTAATATAAAATTTAAGCGCTCGGGTTCCCAAGCTGACTTCACTAAATACGAGGTGGCTCGTTCTAAATTTTAAGAGCTTGATGAGTGCTATAAGAATTACCTATAAGTGTAACAAGACTTCCATAATGACCCAAGAAATTCTACGATTTTGTCCGCTCTAAGCGTCCAATTCCCCTTCATTTTAATAATGCTAGTGCTGAGAACGAAGGTGACATTGCCAGCCTATTTGCCTTCAACGCTATGCTCTTCCGGATGCGAACCATGTTGTTTCTCCAACTAACCCTCACCATATCAGTCGCTCTAATTGCATTCTCCCGCCATTAATAGATCACGATTGTCCCCTATCCAATTTAAAACAACAAGCCATCATTTTCAGCTGGACCAGACAATGTCCCTAGTGGTCCTTAAATATTGTGCTGATTTCCTCTGTAATCCCCTCCTTAAGCTATTTAATTTATCCCCAGCTCAGTGATTTCTATTATGGAAGGAATCGTTTATTATTCCTATCCATAAAAAGGTTCTAGGTCTGATATAGGCAATTATAGAGGAATCTGTAAGCTGTCTGCCATACCAAAATTATTTGAACTCATAATTACTGGCCAAACAACATTTTTGCCAACCAATTTTAGGCATCTAGCATGGTTTTATTCGTCGACGCTCGGTCTCCACAAACCTACTCGAATTTTCTTCAATAGTAAATAAGGGATTCCTACATCTAAGCAAATTGATGTGTACACGGACTTTAGTAAAGCTTTTGATTCGGTTAATCATAATTTACTTCATAAATTATGCTTAGTTGGTCTCCCACCCAACTTCCTGCTGGGTCAAACATACCTTTCCAATCGGTCCCAACGGTGCGTTTTAAGTCTGCTGTATCTGAAATCGTTCACGTTTCCTCTGGAGTCCCACAGGGCAGTCATCTCGGCCCGTTGTTATTCAACCTTTTCATTAATGACATTCCGCAAGTTCTTTCCCATTCAATAGCACTTATGTACGCTGATGATCTCAGCTATGTGCGTCATTTGACGATCCAGTTTCTCCACTTCTATTACAAGTGACTTAAATGCTCTGAGTGCTTGGTGCCGCCTGAACTCCCTTATTGCTAAGGCAATTATGACTTTCCACAGAACTAAGCCGTATTTCTTCGAGTACAACATTCATGGAGAACCGTTAGATCGCATATTCAAGGTCGATGATTTGGGCATATTATGGCCCAATTTGAGCTTTAACAGTCACATCTCTGTAATTTGCAACAAGGCTAAGAGCGCCCTTGGATTTATTAAGAGATGGTCCAAAGAATTCGATGACCCCTACACCACCAAACTCCTTTACACCTCACTGGTAAGACCTAACCTGAATATTGCTTTGCCTCTGGTCCCCGCATTACCAACAGTACCAAGATCAAATCGAATCAGTTCAGAAACAGTTTTTGATTTTTTGCCCTTCGTGGCTTAAACTGGGACACCACCATCCACCTACCGCCCTATGAACAGAGATTGCGCCTAATAGACCTCCCATCACTTAAATCCAGAAGGATCCGCCACGCGGTAGTTTTCATCCAAAAGCTTCTGGCCGGTGAGATTGACTCAATTGCTCTCCGAAGCCAGAAACTAAAAAACTACTTATCGGGTTCAAAGAATTATCCTTTATGTTTTCATCAACGATTTAGATCTTCTTAATAGATGGTTCGTACCTTCTAGAGATATTTAGTAATTAAGATAATTTATCCATTTGACAAAGGAATGGTTAAGATTGGATGATAAGGATCGATCGGACGAGTTATAAAAAAAAAACAAACAATTATGATGGGCAAGTACTTTCCACATTTTGTGGCTTTTTATTTAAAATGATAAGACATATACAAACTTTGGAGGTACTGAGTATGTTATAGTTTGATTTTACAGAGTTTGATTGGTCCGAAATATATCTATACCATATTTAACGTGATCAGTTGACTACGCACTTGCTTTCTACCAAATAATGCGCTGCGATTTGGGTCAGTTTGGTTAATCAATTGGTAACTCAATGTGTAGTTGAAATGAACCGAACCGAACCGAACCATTTTATTTTTCGGTTTTTGGTTCGGTTCAGCATTTTTGTAAACACACCGGTTCGGTTTGCGGTTCGGTTCATGAGCGCAAAAAGCGGTTCGGTTAACAAAACCGGTTCGGTTCAGAACCGGTTTGCATCCCTGATTAATATTGAGTGCTTTCAGGAGTTAAATGTGCTGCTTCAGTTAGCCGTCCACGAAGTTTTGTAAAGCCTAGACTCGTCAGCGCTATAATTCTGCATTTGAATTTAGTAGGGGGAGAATGGGGGTTCTGAGCCGCTGGGGGTTGTGGGCACCGCTGACCTATCGTAAAAAAAAACCCCCTCCCCGCTTTACCTTATTTAAGTTCGTGAACCAGAACTCGACTTTCTTTTAAAAAGAAAGTTTTTTTTTCATTTTTGACTAGTGAATATCACAGTGCAACACATAATTTGGTACCGCGATATTTTTTAAGAGCATACCGAAACTAAAGAAATCCCCCAAAGGACTTGGTCCTATCACATCGTTAAGGTACTTTTTTTGATACCAAACATATTTTCACCCCAAACTGTCCATATATCATAAACCGTTTGGAATTTTGTTTTTATATCTTGGGCAAAGTTAAAGATATAAACTAGAGGAAAAAAAGTCATGAACAGACTGACCCAAAAAATTGGCATCGAGTGCTTTAAAAGTGCAAAAACTTCGAAAAAAGGGCAATTTTTTCATGTTTTTTGCCAGAAACGGCTAAACTACTGCGAATTTGAAAAACCTTTGTTCTACGAAATTATCCCAAACAACAATATAAACAAATCTCTAGTACGCGCCAGCTTCATACGAACACCCCTTCATACCGTTTTGATACTATAAAAGTTATGTTTTCTTGATAACACTTTGTATTCATTATGAACTTTAGTTCTCAGTGTGTTAAAGGTAAAAAAAAGAAAAAAACGTAATTTTAACCAAAGGTTAAGGTTTTAATATTTTTGATGCTGGTTCATGATACTTCCAAAACTAGAAAGATGATCCAAAGGCATACATCTATACGTGTTTTCACTACATCCAGTGTCTTCTAGGTTTTCGACGCCTTCATCCTCATACTGGCATACTTTGTTGCTCCACCAACAAACCTTCAAAAGCAATGCATTCAGCTTCTTGCCTTGATATCTTTTTTCCATTGGCATTGTAACCTGGTGGAATCACTCCCCTTGTTCGTCCGATTGGTGGGTAATTGTTTCAGAAAATCATCCAGATGGTGATGCAAAAAATGCAATTTTAAAGTCATCGAGACGTTGATAAGCGCAAAACATTTGAGCATTCTTGCCACTAATTTTCTTACTTCATCTGGCTCAGCTCGGTGCTTTCCTAAAACGTTCTGAATCACAGCTTTAAGAACGTCCCATGATTGCCGGTGATTCTTTGTGAGCACAGTGGTGAAGGCATCGCTTTTCATTAATTTTCTGATATCTGGTCCAGTCAGAAAACCTGTTTAATGCAAAATCAGCCAAATCAGATATAAAAATTATTAAAATTACATAATGGTAAAGCTTAAATTTTTGCATCGCTGAGTTTTGGGAAAGATGGTTTTTAAGCAATCAAAGATTTCGGCACTATTTTCAACAGCAGTCTTGATGAACTTTGAAATGATTCCCAATTTGATGTATCAAACCGGTATGAAGGGGTGTTCGTATGAAGCTGTCGTGTACTAAAGATTTGTTTATATTGTAGTTTAGGAGAGTTTCGCAGAAGAAGGATTTTTAAATTCGCAGTAGTTTAGCCGTTTCTGGCAAAAAACATGAAAAAATTTCACTTCTTCCGCAGTTTTTGCACTTTTGAAGCAGTAGATGCCAATTTTTTTGGGTCAGTCTGTTCATGACTTTTTTCCTCTAGTTTATATCTTTAACTTTGCCCAAGATATAAAAACAAAATTCCAAACGGCTTATGATATATGGACAGTTTGGGGTGAAAATATGTTTGGTATCAAAAAAGTACCTTAACCATGTGATAGGACCAAGTCCTTTGGGGGATTTTTTTTAGTTTCGGTATGCTCTTAAAAAAATATCGCGGTCCGAAGGCGTAACCAGAAAATGCCCTTAAAAAATACAGTGTATTTTAAAAATTTTTTCGTAACGACAAAAGTAAGTATGAGGGAAATATCTTTGGTCAATTGCCTTTTTGATAGAAATATGTATTTTTTTTTTCAATATTTTTTTGGTTATGTGACGTCACCAAAAAAAAATGGGGGGGGCTTGAAAAAAGTGGTTTATACTTTCAAAGAAGAAATTGTGAGCGTTGGAAATGACGCGAATAAAACAGAGGAAAAACTCTCCAAAGAAGTAAAAAAAAAACATTTAAAAAAGGCAAACAAAAAGAACAGCCACAAGCAAAAAGTGCTCGTATATAAAAGAAAACAAGCCTGATGCCGTCAATCAATTTGCACTCTTCATTGATATTTCTTAATTCGGAATATAAGAAATATTGTTCATTTTTTCATTTAATAAAGAATAATGGCTTTAAAACACGAATTTTGAACTTTTGGGGGTGGCTCACAACCCCCACAAATTTTCGAAATGTCAAAAAATCACTTTTTTTCAATATGAAATAAAAAAACCCAAAATATTATTTTTTAAAACTAATGATGAGGAAAGTTTTGTGCATCTTTTACCTAAAATACAAAATTTACAGAACGAAAAAATATTGATTTTTGGCGAAGTTATGTTCGAAAAACAAAACTATGATCACAACCCCCCACTCCCCCCTAAATAAATAAAATAAAATACACTTGGCTCTCGCTTAACACGGGGATTACGTTCCTAAAAAAGCACGATTCCAAACTGCTAGCATATGCGAATCCTTCTTGGAACTTTTTTATAGTTAAACTGCTGCCATCTAATTTTGAATTGTTTGCTTCATTCACAACAATCTTAAGCAATGATTCGTCATTGATTCCTTTATCTGCAAACAATTCTTGCACATAACCAAATACCATGTCGTCGAAACCTTCACCTTCAATTGAATGAGCAAGGTCCAATTTATCCTGGTATTCACATTTTGGCACTTCTAATCTATTTTAAAGATAAGTTTACCAACTCAAGGCTATCTTTAAATTTCTTCCAAGCACTGGTTACATCGACGGAGTCTGTTTCAGGTGTATACAAAATCCAGCGTATAGAGTATGTAATATGTCTTGAAAGTTTAAATTATACCCTGATCTATTGGCTGCAGTAGTGATGTTGTATTAGGTGGAAGAAATTTTATTTTAAAATTCGGATGGCTTAAATCTTTCGGATGACCTGGGGCATTGTTCAACAACAAAAGTGCTTTAAAGTGTAAGTTCTGCTTTTTAAAATATTTTTCTACTTCAGGTACAAAGCAATTCAAGAACTAGTCCTTAAATAATTCTGCAATTACCAAAGCTTTGAAATTTGCTTTCCAGTAACAGGTAATTTGCACTTGTCTACCCCTTTAAACGCACGGGGATTCAAAGACTTATAAACAAGCATTAGCTTGACTTGACATTAGGTGCACAATAGAGAGCTGCACGAGTGATTCCGGCATCGTATGATTACAGGTAAAAAGTACTCATTTTTGAGTACAACGATGCGGAGTGGGTAATCAAGTAATCGTTTGTATGATTACGAGTATTTTTCATTACTACTCGTGAGTATTTTCCGAATAATACTCGTAGCATCGTCTTACAAATTTAATCGTAGTGAGGCAAGTATTTTAATTATTATGCGAGGTTTGTTCAAAAAGAATCGCGAATTTTGTGTTTTTTAAAAATTATATATTTATTCATTATGTTTGTGAGGAATGGTTATTCCCCACAAGCAGCAGGGCATAGTGGAAGGGGAAAGACGGCGAGCGAAAGGGGAAGTGCGGCGAATTCGCCTCAGCAAAGGGGAATCAAGGCGGATTCAGAGCAAAGGGGAAATGAATGGGAGGCCATGGAAGCAGCAGCACGATGGACGGCGGACGGCGCAATGACAAATCGAAGGATCCGTTAAATTGGAGCAAGAGGATAGCTGTCGCAGTCGCACCAACGCGATGAAGCGGCAATATCACTGGCCGAAGCCAGAATACGCTGTTGCTAGGCAGAGGAAAGTGCCGTATGGAAGGTTTTGGAGTCTCGAATGTTCTAGAAGCAGACAAGGAGACATCAGGAGACAGCCCAGGAGGGCTATATAAGGCGTCGCTGGCGGCATAGGAGTCAGTCAGTGTGAAACGAGGATTAAGCGAGTGCGGAACGTATCGAGAAAGTTGAAGTGCGGCAAATCGTAGTACCCAAGAGTACTAAAGACGTGGAATCGAGTGCGGAATCCTTAAACAGGATACGGAATAGTCCTTGTGCAAGGACTTCGGCAGGATAAGGCAGGTCCTGGTGCAACTACCAGGTCTCGAGTAGTGAAAAGGAAGCTGAGTGCAAGTAGAGCCTGCGAGTCGAACGTTGATTCGACGTGGAAGGCGAATCTACTATCCAGCGCATCCTTTGTAGTCCTTGAAGGACACCAGTAGGGCAGTACGTAGGAGGTTGAGCGTAATAGGCGAGCCTGCGAGTCAAGCGATCGCTTAGGCGTGCACGGCGTGTCCTTAGCCAACGAAATCCTGCGATAACGGCGATCAGCCGGATAGGAGGCGTACCTTGCGGCTTGGCAAGGATACCTCAGATAGGCATATACAATTGTAAACTAAGCTAAGTGAATTACGAGAGAAAGTGAATAATAAAGTGAACCGCGTCGCTGGTGCATAATAGAATAAAGAATCACAACTGTCTTATTATTGCAAGTCCAATATAAATTTGTTGGAACGATCCTCGACAACCCTGAGCATAGCCTGCATTGGTTTTCGGGTCAAAAGGACTCGTTACAACTGGCGCCCAACGTGGTCTTGTCAATAATAAGTCAAAAAGGGTTCTAATAAAAACAAAAAGTGCAAAATGGGGAGATCCTGGATATATTACCTCAAAAAGGAAGACCTAATTCAGCACGCAGAAGAATTCGGCATCGAATTAACCGGCAACATGGACAACATGAGGAAACAATTCGGAGAATGGATAAGCAACAACGAAACGGACCCGGAATGGAGGGATAAGATTCTAACCATGGCGGAAGTATATGGTAAGTCACCGTTACCAAAACCTGTGTTAGGATTGATACCACCAAAGGCAGACACAAACCTAGAAGAGCTCTCAATTCCGTTTATGTCAGGGACAATGCCAGTAGCTGGAGGGACAAATCAAGACAAAACGAAAAAAGTACCCAAGACTCCAATCGTTGACACAAGCGAGTACGCAAAAGTTGCCAAACAAGTTAGGGAATGGGCTTTCAGGTTCGACGGAATTGCAAAACCTCTAGAGTTTTTAGAGCAGGTGGAGTGGTCGGCACAAATGTATGGCCTCAACCTCGACATGATACCACGGGCCATGCCGGAATTACTTAAAGACAAGGCACTAAATTGGTATCTGGCAAACCACAAGAACTGGAAAAAATGGAAAGAGTTTGAAGAGAGTTTCAAGGCATTTTTTCTACCGCGAGGCTATTTTGGCAAACTAGCCGAAAAAGTCCGCCAAAGAAAGCAACATTGGAACGAAGCATTTAAAGACTATATGTTAGAAATGCAAACTCTAATGAGACCGTTACAATGTAACGAAACTGAGCAACTGGAAATAATCGGAGAAAATTGTACACCGGATCTGAGAGCGTTTGTACGCCCACATCGGATCAAAAATTTGGAATGTCTGATGCAATTGGCAGACGAATTCGAAGCACTGGAAAGGGACAGGGAGATATTTAGGCAAGAGAGTCACGCAGAACGGGCCAGATCACTACCCATGGCCGCCCCAAGGAGATCAATGGGAGAAGACATATGCAGAAGATGTCAAGATCATGACAGACATACCGCTAACAGAGGCTCCCAAGCCCAACAACGCGCTGGTCCCGAACAAATTGGAAATGGAAACTACGTGCAAAACCCAACACAGGCATGCCGCAGATGTGGACAATCAGGACATTGGGCGCGAGAATGCTCCAATCGTAGACTGATATTCTGCTGGCAGTGTGGTAGGGTGGGGGTGAGAACATGGGAGTGCTGTCGGCAATCGGGAAATGCTCAGCGACCTCAGCCTCCGAGGGGCGAGCAGAGGTCGCCCGAGTCTGCCTCTCAACACTAATCGGAAGCTTGCAAGAAGAAGAAAACCAGTTGTCGGCGTGGGTGTTGATTGGGGGAGAGAAAGTAAAGGCCACAATCGACACGGGGGCTACAGGAAGCTTCGTGAGTCAGGAGTTATGCGACAAGTTGGAGGCAGTGGGCACAAGAAGACCCACAAAGAAGCAAGTACGATTGGCAGACGGTAGAAACGCAGAAATCGGGACGCAATTAAGCGTAACAATTTCCTTCGGCAATCAACGTACAACCATCGACTTGATGATTTTACCAGGCGTAATCGATCATCTGGTATTAGGCTGGAATTTCTTGCAAGGAGTAGGAGCAGAGCTGACATGCGCAGGACATCGAGTGGTCATACCAGCTCGAAGCCGCAGGAACGGATGGTTGGAGGAAAAATTGTCAGTGGCAGTCGAGACGGAATTAAAGGAAGAGCGTAACTTAGAAATCGAACAATTTCTCGAAAAGGAGTTAGCAGAATTGGCAGAATTAAAAGGTCCTTCAAACATAGCAGTGCACAGGATCACCATGAAGGACGATAGACCGGTTAAACAAAGATACTATCCCAAAAATCCTAAAATGCAGGAGGAGATTAACAGAAAAGTTGACGAACTACTGGAGATGGGATGCATAGAGCCATCCAACAGTCCATATAGTTCACCAGTAGTCATGGTCAAGAAGAAGAAAACGGGAAAATGGAGAT
This sequence comes from Lordiphosa stackelbergi, assembly GCA_018904235.1. Taxonomy (NCBI): domain Eukaryota; kingdom Metazoa; phylum Arthropoda; class Insecta; order Diptera; family Drosophilidae; genus Lordiphosa; species Lordiphosa stackelbergi. The sequence goes on along the minus strand of JAEIFU010003408.1, from coordinate 6,953 downwards.
TCTGCGTGGACTTCAGGACAGTCAACGAAAAATCAGTAAAGGATGCATATCCTATGCCAAGGATCAACTACATCTTAGATCAGCTGAAGGAGGCGTGTTATATAAGCAGTCTAGATTTGAAAGACGGATATTGGCAGATACCGTTGGAGGAAAGTAGTAGACCAATGACGGCGTTTACTGTTCCAGGAAAAGGCTTATTTCAATGGAAAGTGATGCCATTCGGATTACACTCTGCATCCGCAACATTCCAGAGAGCACTCGACCAAGTAATCGGCCCGGAAATGATGCCACACGCATTTGCATACCAGGATGACATCATAGTGATAGGTCGAACTCTGGAGGAACATATGGCAAACTTGAAAGAAGTATTCCGACGTTTGAAAAGGGCGAATCTACGGATAAACGCTGACAAATGTCAATTTTTTAGAAAGGAATTGCAATATTTGGGGCATCGGATAACGGGACAAGGTATATGCACGGATCCAGAAAAGGTGGCGGCGATCGCCGAACTAAAACCACCGGCCAACGTGAAGGAACTACGGCAATACCTAGGCGTCGCTTCGTGGTATAGAAGATTTGTACCAGATTTCGCAACAATGGTTCAACCATTACATTCTTTACTGAAGAAAAAGGTCAAATGGGTATGGACTGATGAGCATCAAAAGGCATTCGAGCTAGTCAAGAATAAGCTAACGGCAGATCCGGTCCTGACATGTCCTGATTTTGAACGAATGTTCATACTTCAGACAGATGCGAGTGACTATGGTATCGGGGCCGTCCTAACCCAAGAAACAGAAGAGGGCGAAAAGGTCATATCATACTCAAGCAGAACACTAAATCAGGCAGAGAAAAACTATTCTGCCACAGAGAAAGAATGCTTGGCAATAGTTTGGGCTGTCAGACGGTTAAAGCCATACTTAGAAGGATACCATTTTAGGGTAGTCACCGATCATATGGCTCTAAAATGGCTCAACAGCATAGAGAGTCCTTCAGGCAGAATAGCCAGATGGGCGTTAGAGTTGCAACAATATGATTTCGAAATCGCGTATCGAAAGGGTCAATTGAACGTTGTAGCGGATGCGCTATCAAGACAACCGCTAGAAACGTGTAGAAGAGCCAAAGGAATAGAACCAGAAGAAAGTTATAACGACAACTGCGAATGGATAAAGGAAATGACGATAAAGGTACAAAACAATCCCCAAAAATTCCCTGATTATATGGCAGAAGGTGGAAATTTGTACCGTCATATCCCCCATAGGGCTGGGAACGAAGACGTAGTTTCGTGGAAACTATGTGTTCCCACAGGGTCAAGAGGAAGAGTCTTAAAGGAAAACCATGACTCAGCGGCGGCTGGGCACACAGGATCAAGAAGAACTATTGCAAGAATAGCGGCAAGATATTATTGGCCAGGTATGCACAGAGACGTGCGGAGGTACGTAAACAAGTGCGAAACGTGCCAAAAATATAAGCCAAGCCAACTACAAGCAGCAGGTAAAATGCTTACTCAGGTCCCCGAGGAACCATGGGCGACGGTATGCGCAGATTTTGTTGGTCCTCTCCCACGATCTAAACACGGAAATACCATGCTTTTAGTTCTCATAGATCGGTTTTCGAAATGGACAGAACTGATCCCGATGAGAAAAGCAACAGCGGAATCATTAAAGAAGGCGTTCAGAGAAAGGATTCTGTCAAGATTTGGGGTGCCAAAGGTTGTGATTACAGATAATGGAGTCCAATTCACTAGTCGAATTTTTAAAAGATTCCTAGAGGACATCGGAGCAAAACAGCAGTTCACAGCTCCATACACCCCACAAGAAAATCCAACAGAGCGAGCGAATAGAACCGTCAAAACAATGATTGCACAATTCGCGGGAGAAGACCAAAGAACATGGGACGAGAAATGGCCAGAGATAATGTTAGCCGTAAACTCGAGTGTAACTGAGTCTACTGGATACTCACCAACCTTCATTACACAGGGAAGAGAGCCACGTCTTCCGAAAGCCCTATACGATGAAGTAACACTAGGAATCGGACAAGAAACGCAAAATCCGAATGAAAACGCGACAAAATTGCGAGAATTATTCGAGGTAATTAGAAGGAACCTAGAAAAGGCGGCCCAGGATCAAGCGAGATACTACAATCTGAGACGACGCCCATGGAAGCCGGAAATAGGACAAATAGTATGGGTTAAAGAGCACAACCTGTCAAAGGCAGTGGAAGGATTTGCTGCAAAGCTAGCACCCAGGTATGGGGGACCTTATGTGATCATCGGATTCACATCACCAGTAATCTGCAAGCTGAGGCATAAGAAGGACCAGAGAGAACGTACAGCTCATGTAAGTGAGTTAAAACCACAGGCCGAGGAGATTCAGAACGATGATTGACGATTGTCAATGATAAAAGTTCACTACAGCAAAAGAGAAAACTGATGGTTTCAGTCGAAAGGGAGAAAACTGATGAGTTTCAGTTAAAACGGAGAAGAGCTGATGGTTTCAGTTCAAAGTTAAATTAAAACTGATGATTTTTCAGTTATAATGCAAAGAAGTCTTGATAAAATGCATGAACAGAGGATTTTCAGAATAAGGTCCACCCTAACTAAAATGTACCCCTTACTGGTTGATATGCAGCGAAACGCGGCGAATTAACCAAGAAGGGGAAATGAAAGGGGCATGCATGAGGGAAAGAGATAGACAGAGAAGGATGGCAATGCAACCAACTCCAGTTAGGATTACTCTCTGGCTAAGATTCCATGATGGCCGTCGTAATCCTAACGGGGATAGCCAAAGCTTCGAAGGCCTATATAAGATGCCTCAAAATCTCCAATAGGCCTTTCAATATCAACAAGCAGAGAAGAATGGAACCGATCATCAAAATAAAGCCAAGGATGGTGCTGGGATTCGCTGGACGAGGACGGAGAGTCTTACCGGAGGGGCAGAGACGGCTAGCCGATGGCAGACGGCGTCTGCCGTTCGCCGGTGTGGGTCGAACCCGTCGTCCCCTAAGGAGTCCATCCCCGGTGCTCCAACTTTTGGCATCACCACTGGTGTCAGAGGCGGAGGAGGAAGTCCCGTCACCCAGTCCATCCCCAAGGCGAATGGGAGGCTGGAGCACGGAAGAGGACAGCGACGCAGAGGGTCAGGGGATAGACTGGGAAGTGGAGCTGGGTGTGGCAGAGCCATACCAGGGTGTGGATGCAGGAAGGGAGTCGCCCTACCAACCCGACCGGAGCCCGTCGCCAGTGTGGGTCCCTGCACGCCCGCCAACGCCAAGGCCGGAGCCGGAGACGGTAATAATCTCCGACTCTGAGGATGAGGCACCAGGACCTGAGCCGGAGGCGAAACCCGAGGGTCTCGGAGGTTGGGTCCCGCCCAATAGGTCGCAGTGGCACACCACCACTATAATAAATGGGTGGAGGATCCACCAGGTGACGACAACGGTCACCTGGTCTGAGCGTGTCCAGGAGGAGACGGCAGGGGCGAACGCTCGGGACCCGAGAGGGAAGCGTGCCCAAGAACCGGCAGACAACCAACCACCAACGGAGGCCGAAGCAGAAGGGGGCAAAGGAGAGGAGAATGGGGAGTGCAGTGCGGCCAGGCACTTAGAAGAGGCACCGGAGGAGCAGCCAAGAAGGCCGCAACTCAAGCGGCAACAATCGTGCCCAGGTCCACAGGGCGAGCACCCTCGGCCCAAATTCAATAGGCAGACATCATGGCCAGGGAAAGGGGAGGAGCCTAAGAGCCCGCCGGATGAGCCGACACCCAGGACGTGGCAGAGATGGCGGTCGTTGAGGCTGGAGGAGTGGCCACGCGAGGCGCTACGAGTGCTGCTGGAGAGGAAGCACGGGCCCCAGAAGAGGTGGTCCCATATCCTATGGATAGGGGCCACAAGGTACCGGATAAAGGTACGAGGAGGCACAGGTGAGGTGTGGGTGGAGGCAGGGCCTCAATAACAAAGAAAAAAAAAAAAAAAAAAAATAAAAATAAACAAAATTCCCCAAAATGAAAAGTAAAAAAAAAAAAAAGGTAAATTTATTGCTGGCAAAACACATAGACACAGGGGACACACACACATACACGAACAGGCATTGGAGACACACAGATCGGGAAGGGTGGGAAAAGCAAAACAAACACACATACACGAACATGCACGGGAGACACACGGACTATTAAGGGTGGAAAAGGCAAAAGCCACACACATATATATACAAACGCGAGACAGGGCGAACAAAATGATCTCGCGAACCTGGAACACACAGCGACACCAACAAGAAGGGGTGGGTGAACGCACACACACAAGCACGACATGAGTTAAGATTGCACATAAAACGCAGAAAAAAAAAAAAAACCACACACAGATTACAGCAGTCTTCGGAAAAAAAAAAAATTTTTTTGCAGGCAGGGCATGGGCAGGCAGGCTGGCCGACACAGGGGCATGGAGACGGAGGGGGCATCGTCGGCGGCAGCGCAGCCGCAGTCGACAGAGGGTCACACCTGTGGAAAGAAAGGAGAAAGGGGGGAAATGAAAAAGAAAGGAACATAAAAAATAGATGAAAGTTCTTACCTGGTCCAGAAATCCATGTGCAGTCGGAGATGGGAGATCAGCGATTGGCTGATGATCGATTGTTATCGAGCTCAGGTGACGAGTAACGATGGGTACTAGTCATCGGGGCAATTGAGATGGGAGTCAGGCCGATAGGCGAGTAATCGATATATCGGAAACTAAAGCGTATAATTGGGGCGGGAAATTCAAAGGGGACAATGTAAACGGAAATGGGACATTTCCGCTTCCCGAAGAAAGAGGGGAGTGTGAGGAATGGTTATTCCCCACAAGCAGCAGGGCATAGTGGAAGGGGAAAGACGGCGAGCGAAAGGGGAAGTGCGGCGAATTCGCCTCAGCAAAGGGGAATCAAGGCGGATTCAGAGCAAAGGGGAAATGAATGGGAGGCCATGGAAGCAGCAGCACGATGGACGGCGGACGGCGCAATGACAAATCGAAGGATCCGTTAAATTGGAGCAAGAGGATAGCTGTCGCAGTCGCACCAACGCGATGAAGCGGCAATATCACTGGCCGAAGCCAGAATACGCTGTTGCTAGGCAGAGGAAAGTGCCGTATGGAAGGTTTTGGAGTCTCGAATGTTCTAGAAGCAGACAAGGAGACATCAGGAGACAGCCCAGGAGGGCTATATAAGGCGTCGCTGGCGGCATAGGAGTCAGTCAGTGTGAAACGAGGATTAAGCGAGTGCGGAACGTATCGAGAAAGTTGAAGTGCGGCAAATCGTAGTACCCAAGAGTACTAAAGACGTGGAATCGAGTGCGGAATCCTTAAACAGGATACGGAATAGTCCTTGTGCAAGGACTTCGGCAGGATAAGGCAGGTCCTGGTGCAACTACCAGGTCTCGAGTAGTGAAAAGGAAGCTGAGTGCAAGTAGAGCCTGCGAGTCGAACGTTGATTCGACGTGGAAGGCGAATCTACTATCCAGCGCATCCTTTGTAGTCCTTGAAGGACACCAGTAGGGCAGTACGTAGGAAGTTGAGCGTAATAGGCGAGCCTGCGAGTCAAGCGATCGCTTAGGCGTGCACGGCGTGTCCTTAGCCAACGAAATCCTGCGATAACGGCGATCAGCCGGATAGGAGGCGTACCTTGCGGCTTGGCAAGGATACCTCAGATAGGCATATACAATTGTAAACTAAGCTAAGTGAATTACGAGAGAAAGTGAATAATAAAGTGAACCGCGTCGCTGGTGCATAATAGAATAAAGAATCACAACTGTCTTATTATTGCAAGTCCAATATAAATTTGTTGGAACGATCCTCGACAACCCTAACATTATATTCATTAGTTTTTCGGGTCCAAAGGACTCGTTACAAAGAAACTGATTTTCAAGGCCACAAAAATACACAGAACTTCACATTACGATTATACAATAAAGATATAATTTTTTTAAATAAATTAAATATAATTTATATGAAACAAAAAGAATCAGGAAGATTTGGGCGATGTTGCCAATACTCCAATATACTATTTTTGTATAATAATAATTAATATTAACAAGTGAGTCGTGTAATCTGTATAATGTTTTGCTGTGCCTTTTAAGTAGAGTCGTTTTCATGAGAATGTAGGAATAATATGGCATCCACATTTTCGCCTTTTAAGTTGGTCCTGCCAAAGACATTAGAATATGAAGATAAGTAACGCCATACGATTTTTTGCACACGATTTTTCAGGGCTGGCTTTTCAACTGGCTTTTGGTACTCTTGAAATTAAGTGTGCTGACGTATTCTCAAGCATTACTCAAGCAAGTGCATTCTATTTTTAGACTTTTACGCTCTCAACTTTGTGTGATCGGAGAGAGCGCGATTTTCGTCGCCACCAAAAAATAGCTGCATAGTGCAAAACCAATATATGGCCGTTCGGCATCTTAGAGATTATATTGGTCTTTGGTCCTGCCCTCTTCCGGTTTGCCGAAGTGAAACATCTTTCGCTGGACGCGCTGGATGCTGGGATGCATAAAATGCGCATATTTATTAAAATACTTCAATTTTGTCTACTACCCACCTGATTTTATTTTATTCACTATATCCATTGCGGTCATTGATTATGATAATTTAGAAAATTTCTCAAGACACGCAAACACGACACGCACCGTACGCCTTGAACAATAAAATGGTTTTTAAAGAAACTGATTGTTTAAAACGAACGAGAAAAACAAAACTCAGAAAGCAAAGCCTATATAACCGAATAAAACATTGAAGAATAAATCAGACGATGCTACGATGTCACTTTGCCTAATTTTATTAAAAGTAATCATACTCATTTGTAATCGTACTCGGCGAGTAGTAACATGTTAATTTTTACTTACTCGTTCAGCTCTCTAGTAATCATACTCATTTGTAATCATACTCGGCGAGTAATAACATGTTACTTTTTTACTTACTCGTGCAGCTCTCTAGTA
>JAEIFU010003407.1:0-28967 GCA_018904235.1 Lordiphosa stackelbergi | reverse complement strand
CTGCAGCTTGTAAAGCACAGATCAAGCGTTCCAGACGCATGAATTTCAAACCATTGCAGATCCGCCTCCGCAATTGCGTTCGGAAAACATAAGGGGATCCTTACGCAATCTCTCCAAAGTGCCGAAACCCATCTGGCCCTTCAAGATTACATTTTTCCATCAGAAAAATTATCTAAGTGAAAAATATTGAACAAAGCTGCTTAAACAAAATAAAGCTAAATGCATATCGAGACTAGTTTTCCAAGTTTTTTTTCCACAAATTGAAGTCGTGCTGTTTTGTGGTGCGGCTTCAGGAACGAGCCTCTTTAAGAATCCTTCCGACAATGCGCTCCGATGATTGCAGCGTACGCCAAACAGTCATCCGTGACACACAGGCTTACTGCAACATGCGGCAAGTGTGGAGCACGAAGAAACGAATTGCTAGCTTTAAGTAGTATGCGACGTTTTTGGCGGTCAGACAACTTGGGTTTTCTTCCAAAGCATCATGCTTCACACCATATTCATCCAGATTGCTCAAAATTTGGGTGGTAATACAACGTGTTCGGGACCGATTTTCCGCGATACCCGCTTACATTAAAGTGAACATCGTTGAAGGCCTTATCCTTCCCTTTCCCTCGTCGGATAACAACCGCCCACGCAGCATTTTATTACAAATTCATTAAATTGTTAGCTGATATATAAAAAGAATAAATTGAAACCAAATCTTTCTCCCAGCCGCAATATTTGAAATATGTCGTGGTATAATTTTGATACACTTCTGCAGACATGCCAAAAATCGAACTTTTGCCTTTTTTACCGCTTCTAGAAAACGGGAGATGCAATCAGAGATAAGTATATTGTATAATTTTGGGCAGGAGAGTGTAGTACTCTGTCGTTTTTAAATCTTAAGCATCAGAACAGAACCCAATCTATTTTTAAATAAATAGATTTAATCCTTTTCTCAGTTCGGCACATCGCGAGATGAACTTATGATTCTGATCAGTTTTAGGCATACAGTAGAAAACAATCAATTTTTCAAAGATAAATGAAAACAAGAGAATTCGATCCTCAATTTTCAGCCTTCATTTCTAAAGCCAGGCCATAGATAGAAGTATAATTGTTTTTCACATGATCCTCCACTAGGCATTTTGTTTCTTCAGATTCGAGTTATTTGCATGCGCAAAAATTCTAAAACCAAAGCAGCTTTATTTTATTTCGTTTTTGTTTTTTTGTTGTTTCAATTCAAGCATGTGACCATTTACAAATTGTTTACTTAGTTTTTTTTTAAATAAACATAGATTTTTACGGCCTCACTTTCTATCCGTCTTTCACGCCTCTAGCTATGTATCTATCTGTCTCGCTCTCATTCGTTCAGCCCATCTCCCAGATTGGTGTTTCTTTTTTTTTGCTCAGCTGTTTGTAATTTCTACAAAGTACTTACAGATATACACATACGATATATATATATAGATATATATTATTAACACGAAAAAAAACAGATGTGTGTGTGTGTGTGTGTGTGAGTACCCCCCTCTTCCTTTACCCCGTAGACCGACCAACTTGTTACATACACAAACGAAAAACGAAAATAATAACTAAAGATAAAAATTGTATATTTTTGTTGTTGCTTGTTTTACTAAGGAATTTAAAAAAAAGTTTACGTCTTTTTGTTAACACAATGGAATATTTTGATATATATGCAATTTATATATAGATAATAAAAAGGTTAAAGAAATTTATTGAAAAATAGCACTATCCATATCCAAAGCCAACCCAATTAATCCAATCCAAAAGCCAAGCCAAGCCAAATCCGTCAACGTAAGGGTTAGTTCGAAATATACAATTTTAACAAACAATATTTATAATAATAGAATAATAATAATAATAATAAACAAGAGCACAGACATATATTGAAATTTATTAGAACACAATCAAGTTCTAGAAGTGCAAGTGAGTGTGTATGTGTGTGGGTGTAAAGGACCCCTTTTGTCCCTTTTAAGGTGTTTCTTTTAGATGTTACAATTTGCCGAAACTTTGGTATGCGATTCTTATTTTCTTTAAATCTCTCTCTCCCTTTGTATATATCTTTATGTGCATTGGTGTGTGTGTGTTTGAGTGTGAATGTGACTGTATGTGTGTAGGATTTATAGTATTTCCTGGCTCTTTTGCTTTGATGGATAAAATTAGCGAATCATAGAAGGGGGAACCTGAGTTCTGTTGCATCATTTCCCCCTACCTTCGTCAATTTTTCACAATTTGGATTTGGTTTCTTGGGTTTCCGGGTTATGGTTGTAGTTGTGAATGTATATATATATATATATATATATATATATAGACAGGTTGATTTGTTTTTCGTTCTTGTTTGTATACAGTAGTTTTTGTTTTTGTTTTCCTTGTTCTTGTATTATTTTTTAGCAACCGGCTTAACTATGTTAACTCAAGGACAACTGATTAAGCGACAGGAGACGTTCCACTGCCGCATTGATGTCACCAAATGTTGCAATCAGAGCTGTTTGGGAAGAGAAGAGCAAGATGAGATTGAGTTATTAATTATGGTTTTTGTACTAGGCATTGATGGAATAGGTTAAGGTTCGACCCTAATTCAGCTTAATATATGTTTGCTTATTTGAAAAATAGTTATATATTGGATATTTTTTGAATATTTGAAGCCAATAAACCCAGTTTTGGGGTTCAAACATGAACATGAGACTCAGACCAGATCTGGTAAACAACTCAACTATCTCACAGAAAGGCATGCGTACGTCGAATTCTGTGATGGGAAATCGACATACCGGAAGTTGAAGCAGGGAGTTCAGCAAGAAGGGGTACTCTCTTCACCAGAGCTTAAGCTATGCGGATGACTGCACTGTTCTTGGAGCAGATAGGGACCTTCACAAGGTAGTTGCGAATTTGAACTCCTACCTCTCTACTCCCACCGCCTTCTTTGCGAGCCGAAATCTCTTCATATCCCCTGAAAAGTCCATAGCCACCATCTTCACAACGTGGACTAAGATCGTAAGTACTCAAATCAGAGCTCACAAATAACTGTTGACGGTTTATCCCTTTGGTGGTGGTTCAAAACTTCTAGACATAGATCTTCTGGACCTAATGAGGGCGTACTGAGTCAGGAAAAGCTGCTGATCGGTATAACTTGGCGAAGACAGAGTCATCCTGGCTTACTGCGTCTCAAGTAGACTCACACCTCATCGTGGTGACCACCGGTAACAGAGCGATGCATCCGCAACGCTGCTGGCTAACGTGAGCGGCGACCCTCGGTTGTGATGGCCAATAAAGAAGAAGAAGTTTATCCCTTTGCGGTCTGTGCACGAACATAACCGAAAAAAATAGAGGCTCGACCGAGGTTTATATACCCTTGGAGCATGATATTTGCCAGTTTGTTGGGTAATGAATTTTAACCCGCGTGAATAAAGACCGCCGTCGGCGGTCTAATTTCATTTTCAAAATGAATTTAGACCGCCATCACAAAATGAAATTAGACCGCGAGGCCTTAATTCATTTTTCAAATGAATTTTGACCGCCATTACAAAAAAAATGTAATTTTGGTTTTTTAGTAAAAGAAACTATCTGTAACATTAAAAAAAATAAAGAAAATTTGATACGAAAAATCGCGCGATCTTTTTGTATCAAATTTTTGCTTGCGGCGCTGAAATCGACTCAATTTTTTAAATTAAATAAATTTTTGTATACATTTTTGGCCTGCGGCGCTAACATTGATTCAATTTTGTATATTAAATAATGAAAATTTGCACAATGCAAAATTACTACACTGCTTAACATACTCAAAAGCTTTTCACTTAACTCATTGTACAAAATTTCCGCTCATCAAATACTTAGTGTAAGAACAAGACCGCGCGGTCTAATTTCATTTTGTGATCGCGGCCTAAATTCATTTTGATGAATGAAATAAGGCCGCGCGGTCTAATTTCATTTTGAGATGGCGGTCTAAATTCATTTTTCAAAATGAAATTAGGCCGCCATACAAAAATGCACGGCGGTCTTAATTCACGCGGTCTAATTTCACAGAGCCCAGTTTGTTATATGGCTGTACGATATATTCACCGATTTTGATCAAATTCTTTAAAAATTGTGTTAAAACATATAACATTCATATCTACAAAGTATAAAAGACGCTACCATAGAAAAAATAACGTTTTTCTCACTAAAACTACTTTTCGGATCGATCGTTCCTATGGCAGCTATATGCTATAGTCATCCGATTTGAAACAAGCTTGACAGAATTGTGTAGTCGTAAATAATATTGATCTGTACAAAGTTTGGGAGCGATAGCATTGAAAACAAAAAAGTTTTTCTCACTAAGACTTTTTTTCAGACCTATACTTTGTATGGCAGCTATACTATATAGTTGTCCGATTGTAATAAATCTCGGTGAAATTATGTAAAATCATAGAAAACTTATAAATACGAGGGTTGGGTGCAATAACATTGAAAACAAAAAAGTTTTTCTCACATAAACTACTTTTCAACCGATCGTTCCTATGGCAGCTATATGCTATAGTCATCCGATCCGGTTCCGACAAATGTGCAGCGTATTTGTACCAAAAGACTTCTTGCAAAGTCTGGTTACGATAGCTTTAAAACTGAGGGAGGAGATAGCATAGAAACAGACGGACAAACGCACATGGCTATATTAACTCAGCTCGTCATGCTGATCAAGAATATATATACTTTATGTGGTCGGAGATGCTTCCTTCTATGCGTTACAAACATCCGGACAATTTCAATATACCCTCTCCAAGTGTATAAAAACATGCAGATGAGCAGAAAAAATAAAAGGCTCAACGTAAACGCTCTTTTTTTTTGGTTTGTGCTTGGCTGGTGTGGCTCACAAGCCCAAACGAACGCCTCATTCGCACACACACGCATACAAATGCAAATTACTTTTATTTTTGAGCAGAGCAAAAGGGCAACAATAAAATTGGTTGTTCTCTGAGAGCAGACCGATATATCGCTCACTTACTTCAATACTGTCATAACTCAAAAAATACAATTTTTACTTAATTATGCAGAATTACTAGTTGTATTGTGCACTATTTTGTGTACAAATTTTCGTATTGATATCTCTTTTACTTTCCATGTGATATGAAAATATGTCTCATTATAATTTTACAATTTACATCGGCTTTCAGTTAAAACATCATATGTTCATGTTTTATCAATAAGCATTCTGAATTTTAATATTTCAATTAACTCGAAACAAAATGAACCATTTTTTCGGCGTTAAATCCATTGAGAACTTTAAACGTGTTTTTCTCAAAATAGATTATTTTGAGTTTTGCCAGTATTGAAGTAAGTGAGCGATATGTATTCAAGAGACGAGGTTCTCCGACTTTTTGCTCAAAGGGTCCGTATATAAAAACACAAAAACGGTCAACAGTAATTTGCGAGCTGTGGTAATTATATAAGGTGACACCGATCGAGAAAGCGCTCTCTCTGTTTGTAGGGCTAAAGGGCCAGTTCTTTGTCAATGCTTGAAGCGAAAGGTTCATTAAGTGTTTGGAAACGAAACTCTGTCTTTGCTCACAATCAGGTCGTGATATACCGTGACACGTTTAAATTCACAGCAAGGGTACACCTCTACTTTAAATGTGTACGACAGTACCTTTCGACATAATATAAATGTCCAGGGTGGTCTATCTAGTGTTTGGAATTTGAACTATTCATAATTTGACTTTAAAAACGTCAAATGTTATTCGGAAAGCGACTAATATTTAGTAAAAAATTTGGCGTACTTCTTTGATGCGAATTTTGCATAAAGACCTTGCCATGAAGCCATACAAAGTTCAATTGGCGCAGCAGCTAAAGAGAATTGACCGAAGAGAATGATCCGAATCGTCTACGGTTCGCAAATTGGGCGGAAGATGGTTTGGTCGAAGATGGTGAATTTGACGAAAAATTCATCTTTTTGGACGAAGCTCATTTCCATCTCGGTGGTTATGTTAATAAACAAAATTGTCGCATTCGGGGGATACAAAATCTGCAAATTGTCATCGAGAAGCCAATGCACCCAATGCGGATTTTGGTCTCGAGGTCATTGGTCCATTGGAGCCACCGTAACCGTGAATGGTGAGCGCTACCGCGCACTGTTAAGTGATTGGTTCTTCGAGGAAATTGAAGCGAAAGACTTGGACTATATTTGGTTTCAACAAGACGGCGCTACATGCCACACAGCGCACGCCATAATCGATTTTCTCTACGCCCTATCTTTGAAAATCGAATAATCAGCAAATTTGGAGATGTAAATTGGCCTCAAAGAAGCTATGGTCTGACACCGTTAGACTATTATCTTTGGGAAGCGGTCAAGAAAAATATTATGCAAACAATAATGAAACAATTGGATGAGTTGAAGAACGAGATTCGAGTTGTTATAGCTGACAAACGTGCCGAAACAATTGAAAATGTTCTCAAAAATTGGGTGGATCGAATGGGCTACTTTCAAATCAGCCGTGGTGGTCATTTGACCGAAATTGTTTTTCACAAATAAATGACAGGAACCAACCTTTCCAGTAAACCTTTGAATAATATCGAGCCGTTTTTTATTTGTATAGCAAAAATAAATTCGAATTTTTAAATGGACCACCCTGTATATTCGAATATGCCAGTCTCGCTCTAACTGTGATTTCCTTTACGGACAACAAGAATCTCAATGCGGATTATCGCTTATCGACACTCACAATTGAGACAATTGAGAGGCAGTGTACATTTTATCTTGGTCGATGATTTATTGACCTGGAACCTGCTCAAAAATCAGAGATCGAATATGATATTATCAAGCTTCTGAACTTCTATACATGAATAAAATGTTTAAGGGCCGATTTCTCATTTTCTACATTGGGTCATACGTTACAGAAACTTACTTAGAGCTACCTAGCTAGGATTAAGGCAGACGTTGCAGATGAATGCCCGAAATGTAAGAGATGCCCTCAGGACACGCGCCACCCCCTCAACTGCACAAATGCCTCCACCACATTAACTTCTACCCACCTATGGACTCACCCAATTGAATTGCTAGGACTGGGCCTCGGAGATTCGACACCCCTCCTCTAACCCACTACTCTATCACCCCAAAACTTTCAATTTTCCCCCTTCTAAACCCTACTTTTCTCAGGTGTACGCCTGTGTAAGCCTGATGATTTTTCCTGTCCCCGTTTTGTCTATTTCTATTTCATCTTACCCTGCAGATTGGCCTCCCGATTGGCAAAGCCCATGGAAGCCAGTTGCTCCAACTGTGACTGATAGCGCACTTCCGGTGGTTGCGTGGTGTCTGCATTATTTGACATGCCGTTGAGCATGCGCATCATGAAATCGTTAAAGAGTTCCGCATTCGGTCCGCCACCGGGGGCCAGTGGTGGGTTCGTAGTAGCTGTATTATTGGGGGTCGCTGTGCTGTTGGGCGATGAGACGCTGTTGTTGACGCTGCTGTTATTGGTAATGCCGGCTGTAGCTTGTCCATCGCCGCTAGCCGGATCAGATCCCGTGTTAACGCCTGGCGGCGGAGGAGGTATGCCCAGCGTGCCAACCAGACCGGGAGCGGCACTGCGCAACTGTTCCATGCCCTGTTGTATCTGCAAAATGGCATTGATGGCCTCCGGGTTGGTGAGCATATTCATCACTTCGGGATTCTGCATTTGGGCCATGAACTGTGGCATCATTTGGCGCACTTGATCCTGCAGCGCCGGATTATTGGCCAGAAGTGGACTGCTACCCAACAGACGTGAGGCCATATCCGGATCCTGCGACATGGACTCCATCATAGAACGTGTATACGGGGCATTAAGCAGATTTTGCATCAAGGCCGGGTTATCGGCCATCTGCTGGAGCAGACTACGCATGGCCGGCGTGTTGAGTACATTGTTCGGTGGCTGATCGCCAGAGCGATTGTTGGCGGATGTGCCGCCCGAGGTGCCATTGGTGGTGGCGCCAGTGCCACCTCCCCAGGGATTGGGCAACGGATTGCGATTCTCGGTACCCTGCTGGGGGTTTATACCGCCGGCCGCATTCGCTCCGCCCCCCTCCACCAGGCCAGCAAAGGGATTCCTGCCAAATGACTCGGTGGCCGCATTCATCATAGGCTCCTGTATGTCCCTATAGATACGCTGCAGGGCACTGTAACCACCCGGGACCGATTCCAGGTTCGACATGGCACGATCGTGCGAGCGCATCAGCTCCTGCAGCATCGAAGGATTCCTCGCCAATTCCATGGTCTGGCGCAACAAATCCTGGTTGTTCAACATGTGAGAGATTTCCGGATTGCGCTGCATCAAGTCCTGCATCTGCGGATTTGAGGTGATCAACTGTCGCATAGTCTCCGGATTGTTCATCATCTGCTGCACCAGGGGATTGTCCATTAACGTGCGCAACATATCGCCATTGTTCAGTAACTCGTTCTGCATGCGTGCCTGCAGATCCATAAAAGTGTTGGAGCCCGCACCCAAGGCCTCCATGCCGGCCAGGCCACCAAATTGATTCAAACCGAATGGGGTTTGACGCACATCCGCCGGGGCCCGAGCCGGTGTCTCTTGGTTCCGTGTGGGCGCCTTAATTACCAGATGAACAGTAAGATTATCCTTAATGTTGTGCATCTTAAGGGTGTCCGTGTCCTTCATGATTTTACCAGCAAAAATTAACACCAACTGCTCAGGCTCTGCCTCGAACCTTTGGGCAACTAAAATTTTGAACTGTCAAAGAGAAGACAAAAATGGTAATTGTGGTCATAAGAACATTGTGTATAGGCAGAGGTTTGATAGTTAGTTAAGTCCCTGTCAGGTGGCAGGACGCCTGTGTCGGCGGAACATAAGTTAAAACAAAAGCACATCAGAAGAGAGTGAGAGAGAGAGCGAAAACTCTGTGTCAGCAAAGAAACAGACGGACGATGATCAAGAATATATATGATTTATGTGATCGGAGATGCTTTCTTCTATGCTTTACAAACATCCGAACAATTTTAATATACCCTCTCCAAGGGATCAATCTCGCGTTTTTTATGACGTTCTCTTTGGCATTTTTGCTGTTTGCGTTCCTCACTCTTCTCTATGGTTCTAGCAAAACAAAATAAAAAGTCTCTTGTGTTTAAAAAAATATAAGCCCTCTGGATCTCAAACTGTCTTCGCTAAATATGAGACGGCTTGTTCAGCTTAATAAGGAATGTTATAAGAATCACCTACTTAGGTATTAGCAAGACTTCTATAATGACCCCAAGAAATTCTACGATTTTGTCCGTTCTAAAGTTACTCTCCACAATTCCCCCCTTCACTTCATTTTAATAATGTCTGTGCTGAGAATGATGGTAACATTGCCAGCCTATTTGCCTCTTTCATTCAACTCTGCTATGCGTGTCCGGATACGAACAATGTTGGTTCTCCAATTTACCCTCACCATATTAGTCGCTCTAACAGAATTCGTCAGCCATTAATTGATTACGATTGTCTCCTATCTAATTTGAATAATAATTTTCACCCTAGCTGCGTCCTTAAATACTTATTGTGCTGATTTCCTTTGCGATTCTCTTCTTCAGCTATTTAATCTATTCCTTGAGCTTAGTGATTTCCCCCTCTTATGGAAGGAATCGTTTATTATTCCGGTCCGATATAGTCAATTAAAGAGGAATCTGTTAACTGTGTGCCAAAAATATCTAACACATAATTACTGTTCAATTACAACATTTTTGGCAACCCATTCTTAGCCCATCCCATCACGGTTTTATTCGTCGACGCTCGGTTTCCACTAAACTACTCGAATTTTTTTTCAATAGTAAATCAGGGATTTCTTCATCGTAAGCAAATTGATGTCGTCTATACGGGCTTTAGCAAAGCTTTTGGTTGGTCTCCCACCCAACTTTCTCCGCTGAGTCAGATCATACCTTTCCAATCGGTCCCAGCGTGTGCATTTTAAGTCTGCTGTATCTCATATCGTTCACGTTTGTTCTCTAGTCCCAAAGGGCAGTCATCTCGGCCCATTGTTATTCAACCTATTCATTAACGACATCCCGCAAGTTCTTTCCGATTCAATTGCTATCAAGCTATGTGCGCCATTTGACGATCCAGTTTCTCCTCTTTTATTAATTAAGTGATTTAAACGCTTTTCACAGAATCAAACCATATCTCGAGTTCACCATTAATGGCAAACCGTTAGATCGCATATACAAAGTCAATGATTTGGGTATATTATTTGAACCCACTTTCAGCTTTAGCGTCATAAGATTTATCCAGAGATGGTCCAAAGAATTCAATGATCCCTACACCATCAAACTCCATGCCTCTGGTCTCCGCATTACCAGATTTACCAGGATCAAATTGAATCAGTTCAGAAACAGTTTCTGATGTTTGCCTAACCTGGGACACCACCATCCATCTACCCCCCATTGAACAAAGATTGCACCTAATAAAACTCCCATCACTTAAATACAGAAGAATCTGTTATGCTGTTGTTTTCATCAAAAAGTTATTATCTGGTGAGATTGGGTGACATGACAAAACGCCCACGGACAACAGGCCCATATCAAAATAAATCGTGGTATGCATCGAAATTAAGTTTAAAAATGTTATAGGCCTTATGTCCACATTATATTCTGACATACTGCCCACATCTCGTCGGATTTTTTGCCCAGTTTAATAAAAACTCGGAAATTATAACCAGAAATATATCGCTCTGTCTCTTGATATCAGCGGCCTAAAGTGGACAGAGTCAAATATGCCTTGAATAGCAAAAGCAGCGACAAGCTGGTCACAGAGGAAGACTTTTTCCTGGATGCGCGCGAGACTCTCAAGTACAAGATAATCTCAAAACCCTAGAAGGTTAACTACGAAACGGCCTACAACGTGAAGTGCAGTATCCAGCCTATTTGGCATGGTTGGACTTAGATGTGACTGCTCCGGATACCAGCGCAAGTTGAAACGCAATGGTAATTTCATTCTTCCAATCAACGTGATTCCAGTTACTGGTACAGAACATCCGTTATATAAGTTAATATTCAAATTCATTTCCAAAAAAACCAATTTCGAATTTTATCATAGCCGTGACCTGCCAGATACTTTGCTTTGTTTTCTTATCAGTCAGATGTTCTTTCACACTAACAGCTGTTCACGAGTCTCAATCAAATCAATGTTTAGATTTGCTTAAAGTTTAAGCCTTAAACGAAATCTAAATCAAATCTAAATCGCTTTCATGAATACCACTAATAATCAGCAGAGTGCAGACGCGCTGCCAACCTACTATTAGTGCCTTTTCAGCCCTGCCGGTGTGACCGTGGCTCAAATGCCCAAATTGATAATCAACCTACATGAAACAACCAATTGCACAAAAACCAACTGGTTGCCAAATCTAGCTGGATTTCGATTTGAACGAAGTGGTTTTTCACCAAAACTTGCAATAACCGAAAGTACCGAAAATCTAAAAAAAAAATCACACGAGCAAAATGGAACGGTATTTCTATGTCCATTTTCAAGAAGCAAGCACTGTGCATTTAATGTCCCTTAAATTATATACGGACATTACACCCATGGGCTTTATGTCCGGTCAAAAGGCCCAGAAAAATTCTGAGTTACATATATTTCAAAGTAGCGATCGAAATTTTTCATATGGGCCTTCTGTCCGTGGGCGTTTTTTCATGTCACCGTGAGACTGACTCCATTGCTCTCCTAAGCCTTATTAATTGATCAGTGCCAGTTAGAGCAACTCGACACTACACTACACCCCGCATAACGAACTATTGTCATCGAGACCCCTTCCGCAGCCTATTTCACCTATATTCTATAGATAGCTCTTTCTTAGAAGGTAAAGAACTGCTTACTGAGACTATATTCGTATTTTTACATTACGGTACGTGCCGGTATACCATAATAAAAATGAAACCGAATACCGAAATAAATTAGAACCAAAACAGGACCTTTTACGAAGCATTAGATTCAGTTCGTTCCAGAACCGGATTTGCATTCTATGTAGCGATTGAAATAATATCTTTCCTCTTCTTAGTGTTAAAATTCCCCGACGAAAGCTTCCGAATCGGAAGACATTTCTTATATTTACTATTTATGCCAGAGTTCCCCAACGATAGCCCCGGGGGCACGAACTTACTTGCCAATTCTTACCGAATGCTTGCCGAAGTCAACCTTCATTGTGTGTTAGACAGAGACACAGTCACGTTTTCGCGCTCTCTGCTTTCATGCCAAAAAGAGAGAGACAGGCATATTTTTCTGTCCTCTTCATTTGGCCGGCCCTGTGCTATACTCAAACTCAGTTATAAAATGGTAGCAGAATTCCATTTATTCAAATTTCCAGTTAGATTTTGTTATCAAACTTTCAGAATCAATGAACAATTCAAATTACCACAATTATCTTAAATTCAAATATTCTAGAGCTTGTAAAATCATGAAAGTTATAAAAAAAAAAGTTTTAATGATGGCGCCGCGTGATTTTACCAATCCTTCCCACCAATTCGGTTTTTATCCATAGATTTTATTTACTCAAGACCTTATTTGGTAGAAAAACGCGATTCTTAAAAAGAAAAATAATTATTTTGTATTTTTAAATTTTTTTCTAACGAAATTTCGAGATTTTTCGAGAAAAAAATTCATTTTTTTTTTTAACAATTTTTGCATTTTTTTGTCTTAAAATGCAAGTCTACCTACCGAAAAATTAAACAAAAAATCATATTTAAAAAAGTTCCCATAAAATAATTTTTTGAAATCGTTGTTAGAGTTCAGCATTCTAAATTATACTAAAAAAAGAATTCTAGTAGAAATGGATCAATTAATTTGTATATACTTTTGTCCCTCGTTTAACACGGACTCTTTTAGCACGAACTCGGTCTTACACGTTTACAAATTTGCTCCCTTCCTCCTTTAAACACGCTAAAATCCAAGTTCTTACACGATTGCACCATGCAACGGCCGATGATGGAGCTGCCTCCACATACCCAGAATAAATTCAGGGGTTCATTAAAGAAGAGGAATTCTTGCCTGACCAATTTTTCAATGCTGATGAAACTGGACTTTGCTGAAAAAAAAATGCCAAATCCGACTTTTTTATCAAAGAATGAAAAAGTAGCTCCCAGCTTTAAGGCACAAAAAGATCGCTTTACACTTTTGCTGTGTAGTAATTCGCCTGATGACTTTCAAGTAAAGCCAATGCTTGTTTTTAAGTCTTAAGGATAGACAAGAGCAAATTACCCGTTTACCGGAAAGCAAATTTCAAAGCTTGGATAACTGCAGAATTATTTAAAGACTGGATCTTATTATATATTGTTTAGTACCTGAAATTAAATAATATTTAAAATAGAAGAACTTACACTTTAAAGCACTCTTGTTGTTGGACAATGCCCAGGTCATCCAAAAGATTTAAGCCATCCGAATGTTTAAATACAATTTCTTCGGGGTAACGACATAGCTCCGACGACATACATATCTCCGCCGTTTTCCAAACGACATATCGTTTCAAAACGTCATATCTCCGCCGTGTTACAAACGACATATCTCCGAGCGGAGGTATGTCGTTTCAAAGCGACATATCTCCGCCATGTTGCAAACGACATATCTCCGCGCGGAGATATGACGTTTTAAAACGACATACCTCCACGCGGAGGTGTGTCGTTTTGAAACGTCATATCTCCGCCACTTCATAGACGACATATACATATCGCCGCGCAGAGACGACATAATTTATCAGCAAAAATGTTGCCAAATTAAAACTGTATAAATATTTTAACAAGCTAATACATTTTTTAACATGTTAAGATCATATTAGCCCAAATATTTAATTTTTTTTTATTAATTAATAATAAAATAAATTAAAATAGAATAAAAATATTTACTCTAATATGATCTCAACTTGTTGTATATTCTTTTATTTGGTTTATCTACCCATTTTTAAATTCATTCGAGTAACAATCTAAAAACCTAAAAATGTTATAAAGCCGTCTGCCTATTACATAAATTAAGATGATTTATAGTACGGTATATATATAATATAAATTATAAAATATATTAAATAAAGATACATATAGGGGTATAGCTATAAGTTCGCTAGTTTGAGTTTTCGTAGGGCTACTCCACCCACCTGCCCCGCTCGTCGCGAGATAGTGGATCTTCCACCCAGAAGAAAACCCGCCAGCGCCCTTTTATCTAAAAGTCCCCGCTTATTATGCTAGTTCTGTAACGCATTGCCTCTTTGACGTATGTAGCTAATCTGTTCCAGTCCTGGCCATTGAATACATGTTTGGATCTCCTCGTTTGTTAGAGCTGGTTTGTTCCATGCAAGCAGTCGGTGCTCCCGGAAAATAGGACATCTTGCGCAAAAGTGGATGACATCTTCCCGTTCTCCAAGGTTACAGACACTGCATATCTCAGTTGTGTTATGCCTGTGTGGGGAATAGTTCAGGCTTATCATCTCCGTTCTGGCCTTGAAAATAGCTGAGATCGTGGCTGTGTCATACTGGTCTTGGAAGTAGTTAAGCTCCTTGAGATTCAGGTTCAATTGTCTATAGCTGTACCGAGTTAGGCTTTGGCGTGCTGACATTTCAAAATTTGTTCGGGTTTTATTATACATTGCCAGAAGCAAGACTCTTTGCGCTGTGTTCCACGATGAAGGGCTGCTTATATCCAAGTCAATACTATACTCCTGCGATAGGTTTTCCCATACATGAATACATTGCGACTTGGTTTCCACCAGAAAGTTTGCCGCAATAAAGGGTAGTCGGTGCCGTGGTAGTGATAGGACTTTGCTCACGTATCGAAAGTGCCGCATTAGTGTGTACTCATAAAGCTCCGATAGACCTGTCTCCAAATGTATTGCGTATGTGGGAGTGTTCTGAGGAAGATAGAATGCTCTTTTTACAAAATACCTCAGAAGTTTTTCAACTTCTTCAAATTTGGTGTAACCCCAGACTTCCGCTCCGTAGCACATTATTGATTTTGCCGTGGCTTGAAACATTCTGTATTTTGTACTGGCGCTTACATTTTTTTTTTGCTAAAAAGCGTTTTCCACGTGCTGTTTAAAGCGGCTTTGGAATCTCGCAACTTTTGCTGTAGGTGCTTATGAAATGACATGTTATGCGTGACTGTTATGCCGAGATATTTGTACTCCGTTACTCTGTCTAGCGGAGTTCCGTTGAGGCTCCAATGTTCGTCGTGCGCCAGTCGTCCCTTGCCCGATCTAACCACCATTACTTTCGACTTTGTGCTATTAATCTTGAGATCCCATTTTCGGCAATATCTATATGTTGCGTCTATCATCGACTGAAGCATTTCTGGGCTGTCTGCGAATAGGACCATATCGTCCGCATACATTAGTATTTTGGCGTGCAATTGTCCCAATTGCACACCACCAGGAAGATCTTCTGCAATGTCATTTACATAGAGTGCGAAAAGCAAAGGGCTAAGCAAACACCCTTGCTTAACCCCAAGATTCGTATCAAACCATTGAGACAGAGTACTTCCATCCCACACTGCCGTTTTATTATCAGAATATAAGCCTTTTAGCATATTGAGCATTTTTGTGGATATTCCAATGTTGCCCAATTTATACAGGAGACTTTTTTCTGTTGACGGTATCAAAAGCCGCTTTGAAGTCTATGAAAAACAGATATAGTTTTCTTTTTCGTTCCAGAAAAGCCTTCGCCACTGTTGTGAGTACGAACAAACAGTCTACAGTAGAGTACCCTTTGCGAAAACCTGCTTGATTTTCGCAAAGCAGTTTATTTGTCTCTGCAAATGAACTTAGCCTCGATAGTAGGATCGATGTGAGCGTTTTTGCAATTGTGTTCAGAAACGATATTCCTCTATAATTCTGCGCATCTGTGGGTTCTCCTTTTTTCCAGATTGGGTATATCACATTCTTCTGAAAACTTTTTTGGTACTTCTCCCGTATTGTAAATGTGGTTGTAGGTCTGCAGTAGGGTTTCGAGGAAGTTGTCTGAGGCATTCATGATGAATTCCACGGGAACACGATCTTCTCCAGGTGCCTTGTTTTTTTTTTGCTTTTGCATAGCGCAGCTCTTAATTCACCGTAGGAGATAGTCGCATCTAGTTCATTAACGTGAAGAACCTGAGGAGTATACGATGACAATGGCTCTATACAGGTCGAGAATAAAAGGCTTTGAAAATATTCGGCTAGCTGGTTGCAATCAACTTGTATGCGCGATCTTGTAGAGCTACCATTAATGAGTCTGACTGTTGACCAGAAAGTTTTGCTGTCCTTTATATTAGATATGGCGATTTCTAATTCCTTGTAATATTGGCGTTGCTTTGTTAGGCAGAGTTGCTTGTAACTACTGTTTTTCTCCTGGTATTTGGCTTTATCCTCGCTTGAATTTGAAAGCCTAGCATTCCTCAGCATTTGCATTGATGCTTTTCTGGCTACCTCGCATTCCTTGTCGTACCACTTCTCCTTATAGTGTTGGCATGTAGGCTTTTGCATAAATAGCGCGGATTCTGTTATCAGCTCAATCAGTTTCGAGGCTTGCGTTGGCATTTAATCAGTTGGCAATCTTTGAATTTTTTGGTCTAGCGTTCTCAAGTACTTTTCGCTGTACTTATCATACCATTTTAGTTTTGGTAGCAATTTTGGGGGAGGATCTAATGGTTCTCCTTCCAAAATTATATCTATTTCTAACGGCATGTGCCTTTGATTAGGCAGAAGTCAATTACTGTGTTGGATTGGCCTCGTATAAAAGAAAAGCTGCCTTCTGCATCTCCTACGGTTCTTCCATTAAGTACTGTTAGATCGAAAGAGTCGCACATATCAATAATTTTTCTTCCCCTTGTATCTACTGTGTTGTCTTTTGTCAGTCTATGTGAGCATGCGAATTTGTTTTCTGGCTCATTTTTCGATGCACACTCTGAATCTCCAATTCTGCCATTTAAGTCTCCAACTATCAATATGTTTTGAATGTCCTTTTCCGAAAGAAAATCAAAAAGTTTAGAGTAGTCTTCTTCCCAGTTTGTACAGTTGAGATATGTATTTAGGTACAACAAAAAGTTTCTCTCCATGGGTGGTTATCTCCATATACTTCGTGCTATTGTGTGTAAGAAAGTGACATCTAACAGACTGTTTAAGAACATGCTTGATCCCAAGTAAAATACCTCCGCTTGCCCTGCCTCTGTTGCTATTTCTCGTCGCTGGAATCCCTTGTAGTTTAAATGTACTAAAATATGGGTTATACATGTCCTCGTTTTTTTCGACAAAGGTTTCGTAAAGGCAGATTATATCGAATTTGTTAACAAGGTCGAAGAACTGTTTTTGTAGTAGTTTTGCCTTTAGGCCCGCTATGTTATATGATAGCACTTTAAGGCTTGCGCTAGGTCTTTGAGTATTAAACTTGCTTTGTCTCATAACAGTTGTGGGATTTGAATTAACAATAATGGACATGGACTTATTACTAGAATGTATATTGTTATGTATGCTACTCTCCTTTAATTTTGATAGTTTTTTGCAGTTTTTGAATTTTTTAGCAACTCTTCGTATGACATTATTGACAAATTAGTATCAGTTCCAAATAATTCCATAATGGCTGCATCTGCCGGCTGTCCTTTATGAATGAGTGTCTCTTTGTCGTTGAAGCGCATCCATTTCCCTCCTATATTTATAGTGTCGTCCTTAACAAAATTTTTTACTTTTCCGTTTATGAAATTCAGCTCTCTCTTTAATTGTATGAGCGCTGAATTGCATTCCTGTTTTTCTTGGGAAAGATCTCTCTCAACATAGATTTTTGTTCTCAACTTGTTAAAAAATGTATATGCTTGTTAAACCTTGTTCAGAAAAGTAGTTTGGTATCTCAAAAGCTTCACTTTTGCCAAAGAAAGTATGCGAAACTTTCTGATTTTTTTAATGTTATACTCGAAAAAGTAAAAAAAACTAGAAGACGAAGAAATACTCCCGGAAAACTCGAGTTTTTTAAAAACCTTTTTAAAACTAATTTATTCTGCGGACAATCAGCTACAACTTTGCTGAAGACAGTTTGCAGCTATCACCAAAACTGAATGAGCTGTTTGCCCGAAACTAATGACACCTTTTTTTGTTGTCACACTCAATTTCCAAAACTTTGAGGGTCCACAAAAAGAAAAGTGCTACCAATCTAGCCAAACGCTGATAGGGTGACCCAGTTTGGGTAGCACTATCGATTTCGCATAGTGTAGCTTGGTAGACTTTTTTGACTGTTGCACTGTGATATCTGATCTTGAAATGAAAATTTTAGGGATTGTAGATATTGCGAATATAAATGAAAGTTTTAAATTTGAACTCAACATTTAAAAGATTATAGGAATTATTTAGCATATTTTGATCGGAAATGATTTTTATTTGATCGGAAATGATTCCTTCTGCCTGTTACATACATTTGCACGACTTTAGTATCCTTTTTTTTACTCTACGAGTAACAGGTCTAAAAACAAAATTTAAAGAAAGTTTTTACAAATTAATTCCTTTATTCATTTAAGATTACAATCGTGAACATCCAATAATAATCCATTATATCTTTAAGGCAAAAAATCCTAAGATTTTGAAATTTGTATCGAATACTGGTAAACAAGTAGGCTTTCAATAAATCATAAGTAGAACACAACAAGTTGCTTAAGCTAGCGCAAAGGAAAATAATTTCCCAAATTTTCAAAAAATGTCTCTAAATAGCCATGATTACAGAATTTGACAACTTAAAAATAAAACTATGGTTCCATACGTAAGCAATTTGATCAAAACTAGCCGAAAAGTTTCCTAAGTTGGCCTATTTAGTCAATTTTTCATCAAAAATTTGGCGGGATAACTTTAGGCTAGAAAATATAAACAAAATGTGCAAATGAAACTGGACAAAAGTATTTTGACAGAAACTCAAAATAAGTTTATTCTTAGCACCCGAACCTAAAATGGTAAAAAATTCATTGTTTCTTGTCAAGTTTTTCACACTAAACTCGAATCTGGCGTTAGAAATTCCATATCTTTAATGAATTAACTGTAAAATGGACATAAAAATGCAGAAAATTGCTTATTTGCCCATTTTGAAAGGTCCCTATGAAACGGATTATTTTTCAAAAATTTGTAAATGTCAAGTTTAGTACTCAGTTGTATCTGTGAATTGTAGTTTATACTTTATTAATTTTTATAAGATATAAGTTCGTAATCTATCTGCAAAGTAAGGCCGATTTGTTTTTTTTTTTTTTTTGAAAATATTTTCTTTGCAAATGAGTATATTTACCGGATATATAACAATCAGGCTTTCTTTCTTACTAGCTTTAACAATAACTATTTAAACCCATTATAAGCTTATTAAGGGTAACCTTGTAATTTTTTTAAGGTTTAAAAAAAAAGGAAAATTACACAAAAACAGTAAATGATATTAACAAGCGGTTTGTATTCGATAGGTAATCGGTTAAACTAAATTTATAAATTTTTGTTGTTATTGCTCGTGCGGTTGTTTATGTATTTCGGTTCAAAGTTGGCCAAAAAATTAAATCCTTGGCCCATGGTTGCAAAAATTGAAAATAAGAACTCAAATAATTAATATAACGAGAGCGTAAGTTAAAGTCGGCTCTAACCGACTTCGATATACCCGTTACTCATGAAAAAACATGTTTAACAGTGTTCCCCCGTTCCTTAGTGTGACCATCCAAAAAGTATGCAACATATTTTTAGGGTGGTAGCGGGGAGGCACTTCCCTTTTTGCTTATAACTTGAGAACCGTTCATCCGATCTTTGTCATTCTTTCGGCAAATCGATTTTGCTAACAACTAACTATCTCTAGAAGGTGCGAATCCTCTATCTTTTTAACTGTAGGAGATATAACTTTTTTCCAAATTCCGGGGGCGGGAGGGGGCGTGGCCAAAATTTGAAACAAACTTGATCTGCGTGCAGATAAAAGAAGCATTTGCCCCATACATGTCAAACCGCTATCTCTTATCATCTCTGAGATCTAGGTGTTCATACAGACAGACGGACGGACGGACGGACAGACGGACAAGGCTAAATCGACTCGGCTGTTGATGCTGATCAAGAATATATATACTTTATATGGTCGGAAATGATTCCTTCTGCCTGATACATACATTTGCACGACTTTAGTATACCCTTTTTACTCTACGAGTAACGGGTATAAAAAATACAAATAAGTCTTGCGGTATTTCCGCAAGCTTGTCTTTGCAAGCGCGTAGTTCTAGTTGTATTCATCGCATCGGTTCACGCTAGAGCTTTTTGGAAAGCTCTTTTCACGCGCTAACACGTGTTTGATTTATTGTTGTTTGTTTTTAGTCGTTCGTGAAGTATAGCGTCGCAAACATGGAGCAAAATAAATAGAAAATACGGCATATTTTACAGTACTACTACGATAAAGGCAAAAATGCATCTCATGCTGCCAATAAAATTTGTGCAGTTTATGGACCCGATACAATTTCCATTTCCACCGCACAACGTTGGTTTCAACGTTTTCGTTCTGGTGCAGAGGTGATCGAAGATGCGCCACGGTCCGGAAGGCCTGTCGTCGAAAATTGCGATAAAATCGCTGAATTGATCGAAAGAGACCGGCATAGTAGCAGCCGTAGCATCGGCCAAGAGCTGGGCATGAGTCATCAATCCGTTATAAACCATCTGAAGAAGCTTGGATTCACAAAGAAGCTCGATGTATGGGTGCCACACGACTTGACGCAAAATAACATTTTTGCCCGTATGGATGCATGCGAATCGCTTCTGAATCGCAACAAAATCGACCCGTTTTTGAAGCGGATGGTGACTGGCGATGAAAAGTGGGTCACTTACGACAACGTGAAGCGCAAACGGTCGTGGTCGAAAAGCGGTGAAGCTGCCCAGACGGTGGCCAAGCCTGGTTTGACGGCCAGGAAGGTTCTTCTGTGTGTTTGGTGGGATTGGCAGGGAATCATCCACTATGAGCTGCTCCCCTATGGCCAAACGCTCAATTCGGACCTGTACTGCCAACAACTGGACCGCTTGAATGCAGCACTCATGCAGAAGAGGCCATCTTTGATCAACGAAGGCCGAATTGTCTTCCATCAGGACAACGCCAGGCCACACACATCTTTGGTGACGCGCCAGAAGCTCCGGGAGCTCGGATGGGAGGTTCTTTTGCATCCACCGTATAGTCCGGATCTCGCACCAAGTGATTACCACCTATTTCTGTCCATGGCGAACGAGCTTGGTAGTCGGAAGTTGGCCACAAGAGAGTCCTGTGAAAATTGGCTCTCCGAGTTTTTGCCAATAGGGAAGCGAGCTTCTATAAGAGGGGCATTATGAAGTTGGCATCTCGTTGGGAACTCGTCATCGAACAAAACGGCGCATATTTGACTTAAATCGCAGTTAAAAAAAAAGACCGCAAGATTGAAAACCTTATATACCAGGGTTGCCATATCGACGGACCCATCCGGGAACGCCATAACTTTTGACAGAGATGGGAGATCGTTAATGAATACCGCGTTTGAAGCGTCAGTCCAAGCAGATTTTTACCATGGAACAATACACGCCACGCGGCGTTTACATGCAGAGAACAAGTCAATATGTAAAAACATAAATGTCTTAATTTAATTCAAAGTTTCACAAAGGGACCGTAAATAAGCAAAATTGCCTTTATTTACGCCACTGAAAATCCTCAGGAGATTCAAGAAGTGCCTCTTATGACGAAAGTCACAGTTTGGTGCGGCGTTAGTGCGAAAACGGTCATTGGGCCGTTTTTCTCCAAAATGAAAATGGCCATGCTGTTACCATCAACAGAGCGTTATCCGACATGATGACCAATTTTGTGATGCCAATTATTCGTCGAAAGCGTATGCAGTTCTGTTTCAACAAGACGGGCTCCACCGCACACAAGTCGCATAACAATCGATTTTCTGAAGAAATTGTTTCGGGCCGTTTGATGTCGAAAAGTGATTTGATGGCGCGTTCGCCCGATTTGACGCCGCCTGACTTCTTCTTGTGGGGATATTTGAAGTCAAAGGTTTACGTTAACTAGCCAAGGACCGTAGAAGAGCTCAAGGACAACATTCGTGAAGAAATAGCCGCTATTCCGGCCGAAATGTTGGCGAAATCGATGGAAAATGCTGCAAAAAGATTTTTTTAACGCAAAAAAAAAAATTTCTTTTAACATGGGTCCGTCGAATTTGGGCAACCCTGTATTTAAAGATTCATGAAAAGTGCGGCTTTTTTAAATGGAGTTTTAAACTGAGAGTTTTGAATGCAAGTGGTAAGGGGCATTCGGGCTGCTGAATTAGAAAGCTAGTCACAGTAAATCAGCTGTTGATTTGCAGCTGATATATGTAAAATCGTATAAGAAAATTATGGAAAATGATTAATCAACATTTGAAAAACTTTCACGTTCAATATGGGGTGATACCTTTGGTAAGCCAAGCCATTTCGATACACATCCCTACTCGTTCCCTCTGTCATTGATGGGCTCCATATGCAAGCACACACACACACACACTGACACATGCGAGCGAGCGGTCACACCAACATTTGCACTTTGCCACCCTTTTTTTTCCTTCTCTCTCTCTAACGTTTTGGATAAAAATGCACTGTACATCCAATTAAGTTATGTTTTATGTACATAATACATACAAATGAATGCCTGCATTTATGTATCTGTGTTGTGGCCGCACATGGCTGTTGTGGTCACAAGGTGTACTACCCCACACACACATCTCGTCGAATGCTTACTCACATCTTTTATTCCAGAATCTTCATCCACCTCAACCGTTTTCTTGTCCTTTGGCGTTTTAACAACCACGTTGATACGCTTACTGCCGCCTTCCGCCATTTCGATTGTTGTTTTTGTTTTCTGTGTGTTCAATTGTTGTTGTGGCTCCCCTTTTAATAAATATATATATTTTTTCGGTGTTTTTGCCTAGCTGTTTTCTTTTGGTTCTTGTATGCCGCAGCAAAAGGTTTCGCCAGATTTTGTATGTTTAAAATATTTTATTAACTGTAATTTTTGAGTAGCTCTGGAAAATATCTACGTGTTTTCAAACTGAATTATTTTCCATTTGATGAAAAGTAATTCGTCACTTTCCCACACAAGCACAAAAAATAACACACAAACACGGATGACACACACGGATAGGGAATTACACATACACAGGGCCACAAAATAGTGTGACCAGGTTGAGTGTGGTGAATGAGGCAGCACCATAGAGATGAGGCAACAGTTCGATAAAATAATCGAAAATGCAGTCAGTGTTGGCACTTTGGACTATGCCTAGAGGTAAATTAAAGTAAATGAAATGGACGACACAACTCATGTAGAGTATATAGATGCGAAAATCCAAAGAAAAACACTCGTTTACAGTAACAAGAAAATATTATAAAACAAAAGTGTTCTTACTCGTAACAAAATGATCCCAATGAAGGACTAATGAGTATTATCTTCAATAAATTGTAAGCCAGAATGGATTTACTTAAAGATTCTTTGAAAAATGGCTATGTTTCCATGGATCTGATCTCTCCAACAACTATTTTCTTGTGGTGAGTTTAAATTGGGACACAGAATGTCACATTTCAGTTTCACAGCCTAATGTGAACAGCAGAAACCTTGTCACAGAAATGAGTACTGTTCAATGTGAATACACAGTGCTGATTTTCAGAAGCTAGCTAATTCAATGAGTTAACTTAGAATCAGTGTTGTCGATTTAGCTATTTTCTTCTCAGATCTGGAGTTTTTTGAATGCCGATAGCTAGAGAAATTGTAATCTGGAGGTTAGCGGAAATTCTTTTAAGAGCTAAAATAGCTTTTTTTAAGCTATCAGAAAACCAAAGATTATATGGAAAAAAGGAACATATTAGACGCTCTTTTTACATATAGGATCATAAGGAAAGACCCAACCTCAAAATTACAAACCAACGAGAAGGCCAAGTTAACTTCCGCTGTGCCGAAGTTTTTATACCTGGACATCCCGTTCGAATAGAGTTTGCAATAAAATATTTTAGGATATTATTAAAGAAATTGTCCAAAAGAGGAGGTCAGGATTTAAAAATCAATTTTCAATTGTTTTAAAACACACTAACAGATTCCCAAAAAAGACAAGGACCTGAGCGACTACAAGAATTTCAGACCTATATCGCTAATTTCTGTGCTTGCCAAAATACTTAACTCTATGATAAAGGAAAGGTTAAATAGGATAATAAATGAGTATGGTATTCTTCCTCAAAGAACGTATGCCTATAGAAAGGGAAAGTCCTCCTCAATGTGTATAAACGACTTGCTACACACAACCGGGTGTCTAAAACATATGAAACAAGCTGTGGTGTTAGTGTCACTTGACATTAATAATGCATATAACTGTGTTAATTTGAACTCGTTGAAGCAAATCATGATACATGAAAGGATTCCGGAACAATATGTTCAATGGATCACAGACTTCCTTTCTAAGCGGTATTTGAGACTAGGGAATGCTGTCGAAGAGGTGAATGGTGGTCTGCCTCAAGGCAGCTGTCTATCACCAGTACTGTTTAACTTATACACAAAAAGGTTGCATCAAATTGAAGATGAAAATACGAAGGTATTTCAGTTTGCTGATGACTTTATAATTTTATCTCACTCCGGTTCCTTTGAGAGAGCAGTAGAAATACTGCAAAGTAAAATTTCTGACTTCAGATTACTATGCTTGGATTTGGGTTTATCTTTTAACCCTTCCAAAACACATACTTTATCTATGAGCATTAGTAAAAGAAGAAATTTTGATTTATGCTTAGAGGGTGTAACAGTTAAAAATGAAAGAGAAATAGTGTTCCTGGGAAGGAAAATATGCTCCAACATGTCCAATAAAGCTCACATCAATAAACTAAAAAAGGAAAGCAAAATCAGTGTTAAAATGCTTCAGATGGCTACCAGCATAAAGTCAGGTCTGAGACCTAGAGTTGCAACAAACATTTTCAAGTCCTTCGTCAGATCAAAGCATGAATATGCAATATCGACCTTTGCCAATCTTGGTATAGGAGCGGCCAAGGACATGAATATAGCACAAGCGCAGGCCCTTCGGAGGTGTGCTGGTGTTACTCCAGACACTCCGCAACATATTTCATTTGTATTAACAGGTACGCTTCCTCCGGCATGGAGAGCAAAGCTACTGGCGGTCAAAGAGCTCTTAAAACTCAAACAAATCAATAAGGATTTGTATCATAATGTGACGACAGCGTTTGCTGAAACTAGCTACACCTTTGTTTACAATATCTTTAAGGATATCCTTGACGACACCAAAATGGCTTACTCCTTTGTACCTTGCTCCAAACTAGTGCTAAATAGTAAAACGATAAGAATAAGTAAAAACGAAATGGCTCCAGAACATCTGAAGGCCATATATAGTGAGAAATTTGCCGTGTATAAGGAGAATAACTGGACTATTTTTGCTACAGACGCTTCGGTTAATGAAGATTGTGTGGGACTAGGCATAGTCAATATCAGTGAAGATAGACAAACAATGTACAAAGTTAATCAAAGATTATCCTCAGTATGTGCTGAACTGTATGCTATTAAAATAGCTTGTCAAATAGCTAGTGATAATAATTACAGGAAGGTTGTGATATTTTCTGATAGCATGGGTGCGATATCCCTGTTAAGGGATCATAATTCTAAGTCATATGTGGTTTGTGATATTCACAGCCTGCTAAACAGGTCGAGTATAGAAAATGTTGATATCATATGGGTCCCTGGCCACAAGGGGATTAAGTTTAAGGAAAAGGCTGATGAAACTGCAAAAAAAGCTGTGATAGAGGGTGAAAGATACAGATAATATATTTAAGTTACAGCGAAGCTGTTAGGCTCATTAAAAAAAGGAACTTTTCAAATTGGAATGATCATTACAAAGATCTTTCAAGGGTAAAAGGTAGGTTCTTTGAGGAAATTTTTCCTGAGATCCCGGAGAAGCCGTGGCACTCTCATCTAAAATGGAAAGCAAGGGACATTAAGGTTATAAATAGACTTATGACTGGACATACGTACGACAAAAATTACTTATACATGATACAAAGAGTTCCAACCAACGTTTGTGATGTGTGCAATGTAGCTGAGTCTGCAGAGCACCTTATTTTTCACTGCCAAAGACATTCTGCTCTAAGAAGGAAATACAGAATATTTCGCAACTTCGGGAATGTAAGGGATCTTTTGCTTTCGAAGGAGCCCTTGCATTACAGAGAGCTTGCGAAATACATCAAAGAAGCTGGTTTTGATTTTTGAATAAAGTGATTGAATTTATAAACAAAGTTAAAATGTACAAAATTAATATTAGTTCTATCAACTGCCAATCTCACATGCCTTGGAAGAGCCGCGCGCCTTACCAAGACCGCACCTTGTATCTGGTCCATACGGCTTTAAGCTGTGACCAACCAAAACATCATCCTTGCGGTGATAAAAGTCAAAAAAAAAAAAAAAACAAAAGAAAAAAAAATCAAAATACAATAAAACAAAAAAACACAAAACAATAAAAAATCAAAATATATTATACGTAAAATCATGGAAAAATAAAAAACCCTGGCAAAAAAACTCCTATTGCTTTGAGGATTCGCGGGAAGCCATTAAAACTGCAAATCCTGGAATAAAACCCACCGAAGTGGCCAAGCGGGCTGGCCAGATCTGGAGGGGATTGGCCGATAAAACTGAGTGGACCCTCAGAGCCAACAAGGCAAGAGAGCAGTATAAAATTGCAGTGAGACTGTATGACGCCAATGGCGGCGGCACTGCAGGCGATGGCAAAGCCGAGCCCTCAAATAGCGAATAGAATCTGAAGAGGAAGTTACAGATTAGCATCATTCACACATAATCATTCTGAAATGGCACATACAACAAACCACACAGGACAATTACGGCAGACAAGCAGCATTATCCACAGAAGCATACATCATTTATACATACGAATTTTAGTTAATTGGTATTTAGTTAATTTCATCATTAGTATTCCCTGTCTATCAAACAACACAGTTTTTAAAAGGGCACAATTTGGAAATAATAAAGAAGTGGTTAGTTCATTTTCTGGTTCAAGAGACCCTAAATACCAGTGCAGGAATTGGTTTAAGGTGATGAAGGAGGAAAGGAGAGAGGGGATGAAAGTGTTGATCTGTCTGATTATTTTTTTTATTTCCTTGTCTGTCCTCATCTATCTTCTTTAATCTCTACCTACGGGGTGACTATCTTTCAATGTCTTTAAAATACCTTAACACTAAATTATCGATACTCCAAAGACTACAATTTGTAATGGGTGCATGAAATAACGCCCAGTGAAATAACGCCCGTGGGCCTTATTTCACTCCAAAAAGTGAAATAACGCCCATGGGTGTTGTTTCACTTTCGAAAGTGAAATAACGCCACTGATGAGCAGTGTTGCCAACTTTTATTGAACAAAAATCGGTTTTTAGTGGAAAGAGAGTCGAAAAAAGCTGAAATTTTGAGCAAAAAAGCTGAAAAAAAGCCGATGTTTTCAGTCATCTTTTTAATCATTTTGGATAAAAGTTCGTAGTTTCATCAATATCATGGTGATTTAGATCCTTTTCATAGGCGTTCATTTTCCCAATCAACTTTAAATATTTATGAGGCAGTTGATAATCAAGGCAACATTTGTATAATCGACGATCGATGCCAATCAAAGAAAACATAAAAAAATAACGTATCATTTACATTAACTTACAAAAGATCAAAACTGGTCGCGGTGCACCACTTCCCCAACAACAAATAATAATACATTAACTATAACTAATTAAATATTTTTTAAATTAAGAACTTAACAAGAAGTTTGTCGATACATATAACTATGGACTCTTTATTTTCAAAAGGTTATATTTTGCAAAAGAGCTTCGTTTCGATATAGGTGAAACGAAGCTCTTCAAAAGTTTGTCGACAAAACATTTTTTTAATTTTTGAGCATTTTGTTCTATGTAGCCTCACTGAAATCCCAGACTCGTTTCTAAATTTTTGCTCACACAAACTGCTTAAGTGGACGGTCAAATAAACAGAGCACCGCCTTCTGCTCCGACCTTTTTTGTTGTCACTGCACAAAAGGTTATTTTGTTTTTTCTGCTGAAATCCTCCTTCAGCATATTTATGTTTTTGGTTCTGGCATGGGCACGCAGATCACTAAATTTTGCGGAATGCATTTGGAATGCATTTGGAATGAGAGCAATACACTCCGGTAGCGTCGCTAACATCCTTTCGCAGCCAGGTTTTAAATTCCGTGCTGTTGGCTAATTCGTCCCGGCACTTTTGCTTATAATCTTTAGGCATTGCAGCTTAAGATTATAGCACAGGCATGAGGGTTTGCAAAACTTAGAGATGGGAATCGCAGCTCTGTACATACGAGTAATTTAAAATTGGACGTTAACAAAAAAGCGGAAAAAAGTAAAAAAACGAAAAAATTTTTAAAAATTAGCTTTACGGAAAAAAACCGATTTGGCAACACTGCTGATGAGTGAGAAATAACACCAGCGGGCGTTACTTCCCATTTGGAGTGAAATAAGAACGTCATTTCTAAAACGAAATTACCCGCGCTTAAAATAACAATTGTGTCGAAATAACAAAAGTTAGTTAAAAGGTAATCTTATCAAGTTATGTGTCTTGTGACTTCGTTAAATTAGTGCGAAGCTATACCAAGACCGAGTCAATCAGACAAATCCAATCATACTGCACAACCAAAGTAATTCAATGACTGCTGGTTTCATTATTGCCAAGCATTTAGGCGCAACAGCTTATAAATAAAATCATTTGGAATCCAAATTTTGGACTAATGTTGATGAAGAATGAAGATTACCTCAAATGGTTCGCAAATTTTAAGTTTGCCGTCAATTCAACGTCGGCTGATTAAAGAAAATGTTCATAAGCCTGAACCTACGCAAGGAAAGTCATGATCTACTTCAAAGATTTTTACATTACTTTGAGAAAAAATGAATGACAAAGGTGAGAAAAGAAATAATAATCCAAAAATTGTGAGGGAGATAAAAAAAAAAGCTGGTTGAAATCAATATTATTTAGCAATAGAAGTAATAAA